>JAEANM010013838.1:0-14237 GCA_017656035.1 Myanophis thanlyinensis | reverse complement strand
AATTAATTCTTGAATGAGGGGGGCCTTGGTAACAATAGACCTGGCATTGCATAGCATCAGCCTTAGGCCCCGGGACCAAGAACACACACCACCCGGGACCGAGAACACACACCACTTAGGCCCCGGGACCGAGAACACACACCACTCGGTGAACGGGAGGTAATTTGGGGGTCGGAGCACGCCACTGTACGCAACCAACAGGGGCGCACTCCCCGAACCTGATGTGGCCCCCTATACCCACCATAATTGCCCCTCCCACCGACCGTGCTAATAAATTGCACCTCCCCCCCGGAATCCCGAACCTCTCCGATGCACCCAACCCTCGGCCTAGCCTCTCAGGATGGAGAAGGCTATGGGACGCCAAATGATGGAACAGGCCACCCAAAGTCTCCCTGACCCACTGAGATACCTCATGCTACCCCCTCCCATTCTGCCACACCTGACTCACCTTGCAAAGATCTGTCTCCTCTCTGCCATGGTTTCTTTGCCTTTGAGGGAGAGGAGAGCAGGACAATTTCACTTCCAAATTCCAGTTGGCTAGCAAATGGTTTTTGTGCAAGAGTTAAATGTTCTGGGGGCCTTGATCTTGCAAAAGCAGATTGATGCCTGAAGTCATGCAAGATCACAGCCCCCAGAACCTTTCACTCTTGGCACAAAAACCATTTGCAAGCTGATGGACACAGGAAGCAAAATAACAAGTGATAGGCTTCCAGCCTATCAGTCCACTTGCAAATACTTTTCATGCCAAAAAGTGAAAGGTTCTGGGAGCTGTGATATCTCATGACTTCAGGCACCCATCTGTTTTGCAGAGTGCCTGAAGTCACACTAGATCATGGCCCCCAGAATATTTCACTCTTAAATATACTTTTTTAAAGCTGACTGGATGCTGGAAGGGAAATCATCCTGCTCTTCTCAGGCAAAGAAACCACGGCAGAGACAGATCATTGCAAGGTAAGAATAGCACAGCACAGCACAGCACAGCACAGCACATCACAGCACAGCACAGCACAGCACAGAATAGAATAGAAATCGTAAGGATACAAGCAACAAGTTATACTCATAGTGGGGTAGGTGGGTGATGGAACAATGAGAAGAATAGTAATGCAGACTTAATAAATAGTTAGACAGTGTTGAGGGAATTATTTGTTTAGCAGAGTGATGGCATTCAGGAAAAAGCTGTTCTTGTGTCTAGTTGTTCTTGTGTGCAGTGCCTTATAGCGTCGTTTTGAGGGTAGGAGTTGAAACAGTTTATGTCCAGGATGTGACTGGTCATTAAATATTTTCCCAGTCCTCTTTTTGATTCGTGCAGTATACAAGTCCTTGATGAAAGGCAGATTGGTAGTAAGTGTTTTTTCTGCAGTTCTGGTTATCCTCTGTAGTCTGTGTCTGTCTTGTAAGTACATCTGGCATGACAGGATGGGAGGGATAAGCAGTTATGGGGAGTGGGGGAAATAGGGTGAATGTTGCAGTGCCTCTGTGGTTGTTCATAAGGGTGAATGACTGCCATGGTGCTGCAACATTCATAATTTTGGGACTTTGTCGTAAACACTTGTGGGGGGGGGGTTATCATGTAACTTCAAATGGTCACTGTCATAGCTCAAAGATTACCTGTTCTGAATCTTTGGTTCTTGTAAGTGAACCTCTGCCAAGTAAATATCATCCTGAAAAAAATGGGGTCTAACGAGATATAGTAATATAAAAAAATGATTCAAGCTGGTTGGCTGAATGACGTTAAGCCATATGAGGAAGTATGTCAGAGTCTACAAATATAGGGAATGTGATATGTGTAATGTGGGGGCAGATCAGGTTTTAGTAATAATAAGGAAATGGTATCCATTATAGAGGTAGAACATACAGCAAACATGGTTCTGGTATTTTATCCCACTCATGATCTTAGAATAGCAGTAAAAATCTACCACACTAAATAGTGGAGGTGTGGAATGCACACCATGTCATAGGATTCCTAATGCTATTAGTTAGGAACAATGTATTCTATCTGATTAACTTTCTTAATTAATTTGATTTTTTTTCCCATGTATAGAAATGTAAGTTGAAAAGAAAAGGGGAAAAGTTGAAAAATACAGAATACAAAAGGAAAACAGTGTGTGGATGTCTTCAAAATTCTGTGAATGAGGCTTAACATTAACAATTTAATATGTTTACCTCATATTCCAGACAGCTAGGCACATTTATCAAGGCTTACATCCCAATGGTCTTAATAGTAACAGTTACTTCAGAATAAATGAGAGTAAATATAACTGAATTGTTAGAGGAAAAACAAAAACAAAACAAACCTGTCAAAAACAATTTTTAAAGATGTATTTTAACATAAACCTATGTTGACTAATTGTCACTTCACCATCAAATGCATGAAGTGGTTTCTAGACCACAAAACGCATATAAGAAGCTAGAGAAAAGTATATGCCAAATAGAAGAAAACTGTTGTGTTAGCTCTTCAATGTTAACTGAATTCAGGCATTATACTAAACCATATAATCATATTTTACTGCAGATTCTCAAACAAATCAAAGTTCACACCTCATGTTAAATCATAAATCATGGTTTACAAATCAAGATGGTGCATCACACGGCTAGCATTACCAGACATCTGGCAAAAGGAGATGTCCTTTTTGACCACATGTTTCCCATCTGGCAGACATAAGCTTACAATCAAATATTGTCCAGCTTTATGAGTGTTTTGGAGTTTAGAATTATTTTTACAACAATAGTCATTCAAATGTTCATGTATTATGACCTTGTAAATTATCTGCTTTTTTCTTTTCTTCATCTGTCAACAGGTTCAATAGCCTAGATGTACGACATTTATTTCCAGAAACCAGCCCCAGCCCCTTCAAATCTATGATCACTGTAGTATGTATATCACATGACTCATCATACATTTCTATGGTGAAATTTGAAAAATGAGTCATCAGTAATTATATTATCTGTAGCATATGTTCTTGAAAATAAAGATTTATTGAATAAATACTGTGATGGAAAAACCGGTCTTACTGATGTTGGAAAAAGTAATTTCATATATACATATGAATTCATTTTTGCTGGGGTTTTGCTATACTTGTTGTCACAGATGACCAGAAAGTTAAACAGAGTAGCTTTTTTTCTCATTTGTTCTCCTTGCCAATTGTCCATGTCCTCCTTTGTTTGTTGGTATATCTGGTAGCCCTACACAGAGCACTAAACCAAAACTGAACTTTAATTACTGTTTAGAGCACCATGTCAAACTCAACTCTTATTGGGCATAGATGAAAATGGAAATGTGAGGAATATGCTATGGTAGCAGACATTGGGAGCCGATGCATTCTGTTTGGACAATGTGGCATACTTTGTGAATGGCACAAGCTGCATCTCTTTATGCATTTATACAGTCTGTACAATACTGCATACATGTTTATGATTTATAAAATAAATAATAAAGCCACCTACAAAGATACGCAACAACTAAATTTCCCACAGGCAATTCGCCCATCACATTGATTTAGGTTACAATCCTGCTGACTTCTAAATGTGTTGATAACTTACCCCAGGGTAGATCCATAAAGGATTGTGCTGCAGATAGGAGCAAATTGACAAGGCAGAACCTTCTGTGCCCAAATATACTAAAAATGTGATACATATCACATACATACATATTTACAATGCCTTATTTTTAATCAAGGAGGCATAGCCTGCCATGAAAGGAGTTGATTTTGGATCGGTGGTGAAGGCTTAGACCAATTTTAGATAAAATTGGGAGGCATGAGTTTTGCAACAGGATAAAAACCGAATAAATAATTGAAAGTAACAGGATACCAACAAACAGCCAAGTATTTGTGGAGATTCTCAGTCATCTATTTCACAGTTGTCTTCAAAGTGCTTTTTCAAAAAGCAACTGGACTGGATTTTTTTTCCCTTGAGGAAGAAGAAAGTTTTGTTTCTCATCCAAGAAACCATCAGTTGTGATTGGGTGTAGAAGGATAGGTACTGACAGTTGAGACTGGACAGACTCACAGAGAATGCTAAGGGAGCACAGGACGGCAAAGAAATACAATCCTTCCATTTCTCCCACCCCACCCCACCCCACCCCATGGGGGTCAGAACCTATCCTTCCTATCCTTCCATCCCCCCACCATCCAGCCTCAATTGCCAGTACCCTTCCTTCCATTTCCCCCTCCACTCCCAATCATAACTGTAGAAGTTTCTTGGATGAGAAACGAAACGTTTTGTTCTTCTTTCTCAAGGAAAAAACGGTCCAGTTGCCTTTTGAGAAAGCATTTTGGAGTCGAGAGGCAGCTAATCCAAAGCTCGAGTAGAGGGAGGGACTTGCAAGTCCCTCGCCACTTGATTAACTCTCTCTTGAGAGACGGGGGGGGGGGGTCCGCGCGTTGCCCTTCCGACCGGCAAGGTGGCTGCCAAGAGGCCACTTTCGGTGGGAGGCGAAGCCTGAAGGCGGCTACTCACTGTGCGGGTCGCTCTTCTCCCGGACTCCGTCCACTCGGCCGTCAGAGTTAATCCTCAGAAAGAAACCTCCGTTTTTGCAGTACAGCCGCTTGGGGTCCTTAAAGTGTCCAGGAGGGAAGGGGCCACCGCTGCCGCCGCCGCCGTCGTCGGGAAAGGTGGTGATGCTCCCCGCCGCCGCCATCCCAGCCGGACCCGGCGCCACAGCCGAAGGCTCCCCTCTGGACGCCCTTCCGCCACTTCTCCCCGCGCCTCGACGGCTCCCTCTGCCGCGGCCCCCCAGTATCGCCTCTCGACGGCTGCCCCGCGGAGCGCCTGCCTGAAAGGGAGCGCTCCCACGCGCGGGGAGGAAAGGCGGCCGGTGGGGGTGAGTGGGGGAGGAACGGGCGTCCGCTTTGCCCTGAGTCGAGGCCCCGCTTTCGTCCCCCTTCCCAAGCTTCTTAACGTCGCTCCGCAGCGCCGAGCTGCCCCCTCAGCCGAGTCGTTTTAGCCAGGCGGTCGGCAGAGCCCGGCAGTTTGAGTGCTTCGCCGCCTGCTGTCGCCCAGTGCAAGAAACCAAGGAGGGAGTCGCTACCGCCTGTGGCTGCCTCGGGAGGCCCGCTCAGTCCGCGCTATTATTTACTTGTTTGTTGCCCCCCCGGCCGCCCCTGGCCCCACCTCCTTCCTGCTCTCCTCCTCGGCTGCTGGAAACTGGCAGGGATGGAGAAGCGAAGAGGTTCGTTCCTTCCCGCCTCCTTCGCATCCCTTCGCGTAACCCTGCCCTGCCCTGCCCAGTGCTCGATCCACTCCGGGGGCCTTTTTGGGCCGCCTGTGCAAATCCCGAGTTTGGCAGTTGCTCCTGAGCGACCGGGCACCACTGCTGCCCCACCGTAAGACGGGCCTCGGGCTAATCTAGAGGCCCCGCGATGGCCCCGGGTCATCTCACAAAGGATAATTCGCGGTTCTTTCGTGACAACCGGTGGGAACGTTTCCAGGTGGCAACGTTTCTTCTGCCTGCCTAATGTTACCAAAACCAAAACTTCTTTGAAAGATCGAGGTGGTTGTGTAGCACTAATCAGAGGTGCCCATTGCCCTATGGGGAGGTTTCAGGGCTGTGTGTGTGTGTGTTTATTTAGGGAGTAATGAAGGCAGTTGTTCTGATCCCATATATGGAGAAATATTTAGTACAATACTTGTAATCATTAGTTGGATCAATGCTTTCTATTCAAGAGAATAAAACTTCTAGCCCCAAGTGTTAATTGCTGCTTAAAAGACAGCAAAACCTTTTGAATTTTCAATGTTTCTGCATAAATGTGACTAAAACTTTCTCTTTTCCTCACAAATCCTAAAACTAGACAAAGAAAGGGCAATTAAACAAATGATTTATTTGTTGATTTATTGAGGAAAATGATCCAAACCAACATTTTCTGTGGCAAAAGTATGTGAACTTCTAGGATTATCAGTTCATTTGAAGGGGAAATTTGAATCGGGTATTTCAGTGGATGAGAGAATAATCAGGTGAGAAATCCTGTTTAAAGAACAGAATTCAAGGCTTTCACTATTAACATCTTACCTTCACAACACAGGTATCTGGAACTGTGTCATGACTCAAACAAAAGAGTCTGAGGACCTCCCCAAAACTTTAATCGATGCTCACCTGTAACCTGGCTACACTGCAAAGGTTTAGATTTCTTGATTAGCATGCCTTAAAGAAAGCTTGGCAACAAAATAACTGTACTGAAGGAATGACCATGGAATTTTACTTGTTAGGAAATTTTCAGAAGAAATATTCTGGTCAGTTGGAATGTTAAATCCCATAGATTTCTGGGAAGAGGTGAGGCATTAAGAAATTATTATGATCCAGTGCAGAGTGAATTTCTACTTGGGCCAGTCCTACACTAACCATAAGTAAAATAAACATAAACGTGGGGCAGCAAGGTTAGGAGGTACCACAGAGTTTTCTTTTTCCCCAGTCATGCCATTAACTCTTTCATTAAATTTCAACTGATTTAACTCTTTCATTAAATCACAACTGATTTCAGGGTGGTTTTTAAAATTGCCTTTATTTGCTGTATTGGACTTTAGTATGCACTTTGGCATGGTGAATAATTAACATTTAAATAGGTTTGAAGTTATTATCAAATATTATATTTTATTTCCCTCTCATGAAGTGAGAGTCCCACTTTCCCAGAAGCACTATAATGGCCTGTGCTTAGGGCATCAGTTGGCTTCAATCCACCTATGACCTGAGAATGATATAGTGACTGTTTATAGCTAAGAATATGAATGGCTTGGTTAGCATATGAGAGTAAAGAAGAATCAACCACAAAACAAAAAAAAAGTTAGACCTCTAGAAAACATTATTTTCTTCCATCATAAAGCATGATGCTTGGAATCCCATAAGATTTTGCTCTTTTTAAAGTAATGATATATGATTGCAATATTCTAGAATCTATTTGAAATAAGCCTCATTGAACACTATACACATATACACATAGCAAAATCTAGCTGCATTTTTGTAAGTGTCATAGTGATTCAACTATTTGAATGAGATGAAGTTACATTCTTTCTATAACTCTACCATATTACAACTGAAATGTGCCAGAATTCATTTCTGTTGGATGATAGAGCAGAGTGATCTGTTTATGATGCTATTTATAATTCAGACTAATGCAGGTAGTCCTTAACTTACAACCACAATTGAGCCCAAAATTCCTGTTACTAAGTGAAGTGTTTGTTAAGTGAGTTTTGCTCCATTTTACAACCTTTTGTAGGAGTTGACCAGGCTGAGCCTGAAGGAAGGGGGTAAACGAATCATAAGTCAGAGTCCTTGCATACCCACAAGAGATCTAGGTCTACTCACCTTGAATTCCTTTTAACACCTGCTTATTTCCTTTGACCATTAGTAGTTCAGATTCTTGTAGAGAGCTTAAGGTTCCAGTAAGTCTTTATACTCATTTGAACTGCCTGAATCTCCTGATTTCCACTGTACTTTCCACCTTTGTTGCCACCATTGTTAACTGAATCATTGCAGTTGTTAAGTTAGTAACTGTTAAGTGAATCTGGCTTCCCCATTGACTTTGCTTGTTAGAAAGTAGCAAAAGGGATCACATGATCCTGATATTCTGCAACTATCATAAATATGAGTCAATTGCCAGGCATCTGAATTTTGATCAGGTGACTATGGAGAAATTCATATGGAGAAAAATTTCACAAGTCACTTTTCTCAGTGCTGTTCTAACTTTGAATGGTCACTAAATGAACTGTTGTAAGTCAAAGACTATCTGAATATAAATCAATAGTCAAACATATACAGGAATTCATTATTGGTAACTTTCTGAAACAGTTCTAAAGAAACTGGAAACATTGACACCAGTACAGAAAAGCTGCTTTTAAAATCATGGTGCTGTAATAGACTCATCTGTCTTAATCGTCCCATCCTGAATGTGATACTGCCAAAAGTCACACCTTGCCTCATTCATTCAACTTAGACTCACCTTTCAATGATGAGGAGCCTACTGGGCAATCACAGGAGCTGTGCCAATTTCATGCTGAGAAAAAATGATTCAATCAACTCCCTAAGTGCTAAACAAATAACGAATTTGGCACATGTTCCTATGAAATGGGCGGGAATCAGATGTGAAATCATGTTTACTTGAATTAACTCTCTCCTGGAACACAACTAGAATGATTAGGAAATGTTATGATCCTGGAACAATGGAGTCTCCTGTTGATTAGATCAAACCCAGGAGTGTATTAAAACTAAATGTGTTTAAAACTCAGAGAATTATTGTGTGCTTTGACTTGAATGTAAATACTTTAATTAGGAGATGGATTGAGTGATGTACATATGGAAACCAGACAGTTTTTTTCATGTGAAAAAACTCTACTAACTGAAAACACACTACGTGTTTGTGTCCTTTAAAGCAGAAAATGTTCTTTCTGAAAACATCACTTTTGGAAATGAAACATTTTCCAACAGATAACACAAACTGACATTGTGATGTAGACTTGAAGATGTTATAAATTTGTTAATGTTGTGAAAAATAAATTGCAAGTTTTATAAACAAAATAGACACTAGAGCACTCAGGGATGCAATAAGAATGCTACAATAAACTTCTTATTATTTTGCCAAGTACTATTAACTATAGTTTTACATGGGAAAGTACAGCTTTCTAATGTAATAGCAAGAAACATTATTTATGATTTGGTAAATAAAAAAGATATAAGCAAAACTGGACTGAAAGTAATTTCTTGTAAATTTGAGGACTACAAAACAGTGTGTGTTACAAAAGTTATGATGTAAATCTGGCAACAATATAGTGTAACCCTAAAAACATGTGGACTTGCAACATTGACTGGATGTTACACCATATAATTTCCAAGGGCAGCTTGTGTGTCATCACTCTGTATTATAAAATATCACATCTGCAGCTGGGCAGCTGCTCATGGGATCTAGTTTTTTTCTGACTTTATTCTTAAATTTGGTTGTTCTTAATCTAGTGCTCCCAATAGGTCATAAGTTCAAAGAATTCTGCATTTTAAGTATTGCATATTTCTAATTAATCAGAAATTTACATTACATTTATTTTTAAAACATCACAGCATTACAAGAACATTCTAAGCAATGTAGAAATGAAATATGATCATTGAAAACTTTAGTGGTGATCAAATCTCTGGCATGTTTATTATCATATAATGATAATATAACAATCATACTTTTCCTCTTTTAAATGATGCCTAAATGCATAAAACTTTCTTAGCTTAAAAAACACATAGTTAATGAATAACAATTTTAATAGTTGAATTAACAATGATGGGCTGAACTCACAACATTTCCTAATGTGAAATATTAATCAGGACTATGTTTTATAACACATGTCACATGAAAAGAATGTTCTCCATTCTTGATAGTTTTGTTCTCCTCAAAGAACAAAGACATTAAAAATTCACTGTTTTCTACTTTGCTTTCACTTCACACTACAACTATTGCCATAAATTCACAGCATGAGGCCCAGCAAGGGATTCTAAGTGCTTAGTACTTAAGTCATGTTCCAAGAGACTTACAAAGCAAGAGCCACTGAGTACAGTACATCTCAACAAACAAAAAAACTGCACATAATTACAGCTTATTGTACCATTTGTTACCTAAAATCTTTCTAACAATGCATACAAGGAATTTTTTTTGTCCTAGCTGATCAAAAGAAAAAATCAAAAGATTTCTGTGAAAAGCTTATCATTTGTTTAATACTTATTGATGTTAATATTTATTTTTAGAGCCTTTTGTTTGTTTAGTTTTCAATGTTCCATATGCTTATCCACAATACTCTGTTTTCCCACCAATCTGGTGTTTTGAATCTCCCTAAGGACAAGAATCTAAAAAGTTAAATTGTCTGGGAGTATATGTGTCTATGCATGTGTGTCTGTGTATCTCTTTGTATGTATGAAGATTATCAGTGGGGTCTCAACTGGTCTAGTCCTCCTTTTCCAAAGACTTATTTCTCTTCTTCATGTCAATGAACCATCCTACTAATCCCTCTCTTTCCCTCCCAACTCTCCACTTCTTCCTCCCATGTCATCAATTTTTGTTTTCCTTTCTTTATGCTCAACTTAGGATCCAAACTATCCCAACTCAGGATCTAGCCCAGACATGGACAAACTACGGCCCGTGGGCCACATCAGGCCCTTTGGGCTTTTTAATCCGGCCCGCCGAACTAGTTACTAGCAGAAGAAAAGTCCCAGAAGAAAACTTTTTATTTTTTCTCTCCGCGATAGGGGAAAAAAAGAGAGAGAGAGAATCTGGGAAGCTGATTTCGCTGAAGGGTCTGATACAATCCCTAAATTAGCTGAAACTTGATACTTGGGATAGTTAATTTTAATATTAAATTTTAACTTTTTGATAAATTTTTTATAATTTTTAATAGTAATTTTTAATATAGTACAGCAAATTTAATGATGTTATATTGATTTTAAATGTTGTTATTGTATTATTGTATTTTTATCGGCTGTAAACCGCCCCGAGTCCTTAGGGAGATGGGGCGGTATATAAATACGATTAAAGTAAAGTAAAGTAAAGTAAACACTTCTTTATTCATGAGGAATTGTAAGTCAAGCTTTTCCCTATTGCATTGGTGAAGACAAACAACTAACTTTTATGGTTCAGTAAGAGTAGCTCAGACACAGGCAAACTACGGTCCGCGGGCCACATCCAATTTATATTAGTTCACACAAACACACCATTGTGTTCTGGCCCAGCCCCTCTGTCAAATTTTAGAAACCATTGTGGCCTGCGAGTCAAAAAGTTTGCCCACCCCTGATCTAGCCTGTCAACTGGTCTTCCTTATCCCCACAACCTAGGATCCAAAGTTTCCTACCCCAGGATTCAGCCAATCTCCCCTATAAACACAAACATATATGCATGTGCATATACATATGCACATACCCATACCATACATGGACAAATCAAGAGAGCCAGGGATTGATGGAGTGTTTCTACAAGAGCAGATCTAATGAGAGAAGATATATGAAATATATGAGGGAGCATGGATGGATAGCATATCTGTATCCACAGTAACTGAGAAAGTTACCCAATGCTTTACACATTACATCTCATACTCAAGAGAACCCAGAAGAATAACTGGGTTTGCAGTCAACGCCTGAAGCTAGAATGTTACTATTACCATCTCCATCACAAAGTACAGCTGCTATGTGTATAAGTTTTAGATGATGACAATAATAATTTTCTACAAAATATGGATCTAAACATAGGTGCCTATTACAAGGAACTCTTTAGAAGTCTATAGCAATGTAATAATTTAGATAGAAATAAACATATATTTGTTGCTTCAACTATTATAATCCAGGAAGAGATCTGTATATTGTCACCAATCTTCTCCACTCTATTTCATGCACTCCTGTGTAATCTGTGTAATGGACACCAAATCTTGCAATATGTTACCATTAAGTTCTGGAAAATATCATCTTTTAGTTTCTGACTTGGTCATTCAATGAGTATAGTTATCACACCACATAACAATACTATGAAAATCTAGGTATTGTTGATGGGAAGGCATATACAGTCCTCAAATAGGTAAGTAAGGTTGGTTGTGTTTTTTTGAGATTGGTGTATCTGCACAAAATGTTTATTTCTTGCAGGGGAATGTTGAACCTTTTTTCATCATGTCAGTTTTGTGCCAAGTATGTCTGCAATTTCTCAAATATGACATGTTTAATTTTCCAGACAGTCTTCAACAGCTAAAATAATTAGGTTATAAGGTTATAAAAATCCATTTAAATTATTGATAGTAATTGTTTCATAATTTCCTAAATATAGAACACCTATACAAGGAAATATGATATAGTATTGCCCCATTATGCAAAAATTGTAAGCATCACTATCACCTCTGTTATGTCATCATTATGCAAATGATATAAATTATAACAAATGTAATAGAATTAAGATAATATTAACATACATTGAATTCTCTCATTCAGCCTTAAATTATTATGATTATTTAAATACAATAGATTTGCAACTATCCAGAAATTTGGTCTGTTATTTTCTAAGTTTGCTAAATGAGATCCCATTTAAATTGAAGGTTCACTGTATCTAGTCTTGATATAGGTTTCTGCTTTGTCTGCACAACCACCATTTCTGTTATATACTAGCTTCTATAGCCTCTCTGTAGTTACACCAACCCACTCTGTAGTTACACCAACCCATTGAGTGGAAAATCCTTCAGATTACCATCATAGAGATAATCCCCTCTAGCGGCTATAAGTACCAGTTTTGTGAAAGGTGAAATAATGATAACGGCAATTTATCAACAATTGGACTAACTTCCCCTACCCTTTCCTTGTCTCTTGAATATGATACTGGAAATCAGCATTTCTTTGATTATATAAGAAAGTAGGTGAGGAAATCTTAAATAAAAATCTTCTCCCTCTCCAAGAACCACTTATAGAAATTCAGCCCCATACCTCTTTGCATTTTTTTTGTATTCTAATCAGGGTATGTTGCAATATAGTAGAATTTATGAAGAAGCACATCCAAAATAAATGAGCAACCTGGCGAACTCTTCAGCCAAGACCCTCCACCTCCTGACTGCAATGCCAAGACTGAGGGATGTATTAAGATACGAAAACCATTTGCTTTACAACAGTGATTCAGAAGCAGTACACTACAGGAAGATAAGAATTGGCAATGGGAACAAGAAATTTCATGCAAGCATTGTTTTCTGCTGATTCTAGATTGGGTGTATAGGACTTTAACTCAGTAGTGGGGGAAAATGTCCCACAGCACTAACATTCCAGTTATTGAAACATAAACAATAGCTGAGAATAGATTTCTTGTAAAGAAAATCTGTACACCCTTTTAAATAGATATGCACTCATTTTTCTTGTACTGTACATTCAAGGACTGGAGTACATATTCTTCCTCCCATCTCTGAATTTCACATAATATAAATGCATAAAATACAGTCTTGAAACATCAATATTTTTCCTCAGTGCACTATGTTAGATCTCTATGTCGAAAAATCAAGATACTGTTTTAACCCAAGGTTAGCATTTCACAAGAATTGGACTGAAGAAAGAGAATGGAAATGGAAACAAATTTGATTAAAATTTAAATTAGATTTAATTTAATTACCATTACGTTTGCTCACCATTTAGCTAATGATTAAAAATTAGAATTATTTACATATACTGTAGGAAAGCAGAGGGATATTCCTCAGATTTTGAAGATGGTATTTACCATGGGATCTAAAGTTAATGGAGATGAAAATATTACCAGTCTAAGCTCTAAGCAGAATCAACTCACAGAAAGGTGCAGGAGCAGACAATATTCCTGGCAAACTGTCAGAGGATTTGCAGACCAACTGGCAAATGTTATCACCGACATCTTCAACATCTCTCTGAGCAACACTATTGTCCCAAAGTGCTTCAAGACAACAACCATCATCCCCATGCCAAAGAAACCATCAGTGTCCTGCCTCAATGACTACTGTCCCGTTGCACTTACTCCCATCATCATGAAGTGCTTCAAGAGGCTTGCCATGAGGCACACAAAGACCCTGCTGCCCATAACATTGGATCCACTGCAGTTTGCATACTGCTTGAATCACTCCACCAATGACGTCATCTCCACTACACACCATCTAGCCCTCACTCACCTAGAAAACAAGGACTCATACATACAAATGCTGTTCATAGACTTTAGTTCAGCATTCAACACTATCGTTCCCCAACACCTGATGGGGAAGCTGACCCTGTTGGGCCTGAACACCTCCTTCCATAACTGTATCCTGGACTTTTTGACTGGAAGAGTTCTGACAGTCCAGATCGCGAACAGCATTTTTGACACCATCATACTGAGCACTGGAGCCCCACAGGGCTGTGTGCTCAGTCCCCTGCTGTTCACCATGCTGATGCACGACTGTATGGCAATGCACATCAAATCACATCATTAAGTTTTCTGATGACACAACTGTGGTGGGTCTTATCAGCAAGAACGACGAGACAGCATACAGAGAGGAGGTGGAGAAGTTAACAAACTGATGTAAATCCAGCAACCTGTCTCTGAATGTAGACAAAACAAAAGAGATGGTTGTTGACTTCAGGAGGACACAGCACGACCGCTCCCTGCTGAACATTGATGGCTCCTCCATGGAGACTGTAGAGAGCACCAAATTCCTTGGTGTTCACCTGGCGGAGAAGATCACCTAGTCCCTCAACACCAGTTCCATAACAAGGAAGGCCCAGCAGCATCTTTACTTTCTGAGGAAACTGAGGAAGGCACAGC
>JAEANM010013837.1:1653-14238 GCA_017656035.1 Myanophis thanlyinensis | reverse complement strand
AAATTCTCTTTATAGGCAGTTGACATTGTCATTTTATAATTTTGAGACCACAATTTTTGCCATTTCTCTAACTCAATACCATATCCAAAAATTTTCCCCCAAGTGATCATTGAGAAACAATACATTCTTGCATCTTTTTCATATCTTGATTGCATTTTCACATGTGACCACCATGCTAAATCAATCCCTTGTTCTTGTTTAGATTTCAGTTCTCCTTTATCATTCAAAATGTCCTTCCAATTTTTCTATATTAATCACATTCAAATGTATCAGTGCCTTCATCGTGGACAGCCAGACTGGTATTTTCCTATAATGTCTTTCTTTAATTTTCTTCCATACTAACAATAGTACATTTATAACAAGGTGTCTTTAGAAGTATCCATGGATTTTGTTTTTCTCATATCATAGAAAGGCATGCCACCCCAGTTGGAGATCATGTCCCTCCAAAGTTAATAGTTTTTTATGTCTCAGATTTACCCATTCTCTGTAATTATTGAAGTGTATATTTTGTAATCTGCATTTAGTAGTGATATTGGCATCAATATTTCATTGAAAACTGCATCAGGGTTGTGTTTGACCTCTGGGGGCCAGAGTGGGCACATGGCCAGGGTGGGCATGGCCAGCTTGACATCACTCATGTTGAGGGGGGGCAATGGTGTCCTGAGCACTCTGCCAATGAAAATGAGCTCCTGATCTCCATTTTCAGCTGCAATTGCCTCCTGCAACACATTCTGCTAGTGCAAACAGAGCTCCATTTTCACTGACAGAGGCACTGCAGGCTGGTCCTTCATTGTTTCCAGGGTGGCCCCTTGGGCCAGATCTAAGCACTAAGTCTTCAGTTTTACACTCCTGGTCTAGAGATACCTGAGAGAGCAGCAAAAGGAAATAAACCCTGGGTCATAATAATATGATGCAAATTCTGCCTTTCTTGGATATCATTAGTTCAACCCTTCATCCATTATAGGAACCCACTGTAACCACATCCCTTACAGATAGCGATTCTGCCTCTGCTTAAATCCCTTCAGCAAAAGATGACTCCATCATTCTCCAAGCAAATATATTCTACAGCTCTTGCCATTAATGTCCAGCCTAAACTTTATTCCTTGAAATTTAAATCCCTTGTTGCCTGTGTTCTGAAATATGTTATAAATATGTTGACCAAAACATTAGAACAGAACCCTGGGATGTGCCACTTGCCATTTCTTCCACCTTAATGTGAAGCCACTGATTCCCACTGTGTGCTATTACTCAACCAATTCAGTATTAATTTTAATGATAATGTAGTTTAGGTTCCATTTTGTCATCTTTTCTATTAAGATCTCATGGGAGACATCATCAACTGTACTCAGAACAAGTCTGCAGCAGTAGCTGTCTGTTAGCAGACAATATTTTTCTTGACTATTCCTCTTTTTCTTCTTCCCTTTCTTCAGTTGAGTTCCTTTGTTAATCTCTTGTTGCACTTCCTTTTCACCCTCACACTGAGCCAGCTGACCCTTAAGGAAATGTTGAATGTCTTGAAATTCTTGTAGAAAATAAGTAGCCTTTGGAATGGGAAAGGATTGTGAAATGTTTGACAGCAGGTGTGGGTGGTAGCTGTAAGTGACCTGAAATTGTGGTATCTGAACAGAGGCATAAACTGAGTTATTTTAAGCAAACTTGATCCTAGACAAGCCATTTTGTATAAAAAAAATGCCTTCAATGTTTCTGAAAATATTTCAGCAAGGATATGTTTCAAATAGTAAATAATGCAATATATGCAGGAACTACCCTAGAATCTGCAACCTTTCTGGATTTGGGAACCAAGACCATAACAGGTTGAAAGAAGGTATAGGGAAATTGTAGCTTCACTATAAAAGTTATAGAGTCTCTTAAGTCCAAAGAAACCCTCATGAGTTTATATCCTCAGAAATAAGATTATCAGATGTTTGGCAAAAAAATGAGACCTGTCCTCCTTTTTGTCTACTTGTCTGGCTTTTATAATATCTTAAAGAGGGTTTCAGAACTATTTCAGTAACAGTAGTCATTCAGAGTTTTGTGTATTGTGACCTTGTAAATTGTAGGCTTCTTCCTTTTCCTTATCCATGGACAGACTCAAAAGCTTAGATTTACATTATTCCATTTATTTCCTGATTCCAGCAATTGGCTTTGATTCATCCCCTTCAGATATATGATCACTGTAATCTAGAGATTACATGGTTTATCATACATTTCTATGGTGAAATTTGAAAATACATTCTCAATGATTCTATATTATCTCTAGATGTGCTCTTGAAAATAAAAAAAATTGTTGGGAAAATGTTTTGATTAAAAAGCAGTCTTTCTGGTGCTGCACAAAGTAATGTCTTAAGAAATAGGACTTTGTGCTGTTTTTTTCATGTAATTTTAGTTGTGGGTGATAAGAAAGTTAAATATTAGTGTGTCCTCCTTGCCCTGCCCTCATTTCCAATGGCCCATGTCTTTCTTTGTCTATTCAGATATCAGGTTACCCTTCTCAGAGAGGATGTGTTCAAGCTAGTCAATAAAGAGCAGTGTGTGTTGTGTTTTGTCTAACTGATAGTGGCATCCACTTGAATGTACTACTTTCATTAGAATGCTTGTAGTGGGGAGGTGAGAATTTTGGACCTTTTGGACATTGGTGTATTATCAGGACAGATATTGAAAAACAGTGGGATGTGGGACCTTGCCACATTGTAGTTGTTGGGTCAGGAATCAAATTTATATGAGGAGTTGTTAGGGAGTTTACTGATAAGGCTGCTTTTAATGTACAACTTAAAGTTGCCTTGGTTTCCAATTCTACTTTTTTTCTATACAACATATATTTATATTAAATGGTTAAGGTCACATATAAGTCAGAGATATCACTTAACAAACCAGGAACATTCAGGAAGGCGCCCAAACCACTTATTTTCTGTTACTGTTTTTCTTTTTGTGTTGTGGAAATTTGGAACAAAGAGTTGACCTTTTTTTTAATCAAACTTACACATGCTGCTCTGGAACTCTTTTTGATTAAAGGATTGGCGTTAATAATGTTTTAAATAACAGAGACAAACATTAAGAGTCATTCATTTATGAACTTGTTCTTAATGAGATGCATTTCTGGAAGGAAAAGGAAAAAAATCCAAAACAAAACTAATATAATAAATAAATAAAAGATGCCACCTCAGTGCTGTATTCACTGAAGAAACAATGCTCACTGGGGAAAAAGAGCTAGTTAGCCTTCCATGACTTAGATAAAGCTATGGAGAAATGACAAGTGCCAGTAATTAACAAAGCCTCTTCAACAAGATACCCCTCTTCATCTTTGTCTATTTCAATCACCAAAGACTCAGCTTCAGTGCAAAATGAATGCCTGGATGCCATCAATTCCTGTTAACCTTTCTATAACCGTTTGGTGTTCATGCATAGGTGATAGATAGATTTTGTCAGTTTATTAAATGGTGACATCTCCCTTGTCATGTGACTAAAACTGTGGTAGATATTTTTTTTCCCTAAGCAAAAATATATTTTAATCATCCCTTTTCTTAGCTTTAACAACTTGCTTACAGTATGCTTGAAAATATCATCCAAGCAGTAGATAACTGGAGCCAAATGATAGACTGCCTGGGTGTGGCAGTGAGGCAGCCATTGAAAAAACAGGTTTGTTTGTTTGTTTTGTTTATTATTTTAGTGAGCTTATCGATCTCTCCAATCATGAATAGTTCCGAGCACACATTCCAATATTTGAAAGTAGAATTAAAAATAGCATAGAAGAAACACAACATCACATTTTTGTTATTGTTGTTAGCATATGAATTTGTTACATTAGTCAGGGGATCACAATGCTATTGCAGAATAGTAGTTTGGCTGCCAATTCATTAGTTTTGTGGTAGGACATACTTATGTATGGATAAGGGTGAGCTGGCTTTGCACCAGAAAGAGAGATGAGCTCTTCCTACAATGTCACCCTTTCTTCCTGGAGCCACTTCGTAAATGTGTGCCACAACTGGGAAGGTTCAGAGCCAGCAGAAATCAGACTGCCTGCACAGAGCACCAACTTGGCTCCCCACCAACGTGGTATATGGTTTGTCTACTCATATAGAACATGTTTTCAAACTGTTAAGTGGACAGTTAAATTGAGGTGAATGATGAGAATTCACCCCACCATATAGTGCTAGGACTTGAACTGCTGGAGAAGAGACCATCTCCAGCATCATTAAGCCATTAGACACTGTGCCTCTTAAAATATTGTTAATATTAAAATAACATGTATGTGCAATACCACCACCTTCTCAGGGAACATTGGACATTGATGATTAATTATTCAGTCTCTCTGATTCAAACAATTTGATTTGTTAAAGGGTACACCACCATCTCCTAGCACCTGGTCACTTCCCTAGCAGCCATTACCATCCAAGAAGTTCAAAATCCAGTCTACAGGTAGCAAAACTTATACTACAGGGAAATCTGTCAATTTTCTTTGGAGTCAATGTTCAAATCCATGCAAGGTAAACATACACAATGGGAAAGCAGATAGTGATTTGACAGTGGGTGGGGATTGTGGCAGGCAGGGATCTGTGAAAGGCTGTAGAGAAGCTCTTTAAAGGCTATGGGTGCCTCATTGCTAGAATAGAGAATACAGAACTAAATGGACCAATTTCCTAATGGTATAAGACAGCTATCTATGTAGTAATGATCCTGGATAAAACATGAGTATTGAAAGCTGTCTATTAAACAATACAGAGAATGCTGGCACAATAATAAAGTCATCAATCATGCATATCATAAAGTGCAAACTGTCTGTGTCAATTTGGTAATTCTGCAGTAAATGGAAATGAAGTCCTCACTGAATCACTTCAGAACTTGCTTGAAAGAAATTGTGATTGCTCAGATTGGTACACCAACCAAAATATTATCTGCTGTTTGCCTAATGATAAAAAGTTTGCACTGATACCTTCATAATGTTCTTATCTGGAAATTCTGTTAAAGATGATCCCTTAAACAACCCGGTGGCAGTGTTGGCTGTGAACCGCCCCGAGTCCTTAGGGAGAGGGGGCGGTATATAAATTTAATAAATAATAATAATAATAATAATAATCAGGAAGGCAAGAGGTGCCATATATTGCATAAAGTATATACAGAATTCAAATTCATGGATATAAAGTTAAAAATGATTAATTTAAATAAACAATACATCTCTTATTGTTGGGAGGATTACAAGTTCTGCTTAATGTGCTGTTGAAATATTAGTTGCTAGTTGACCAAGGTATCTTTCTAGACTGGCTTGGAGGTTGGGAGTGGAAGCCATGATTTCTCCCTGGTTTTCCTCCTTCTTCCATGCCTGGCTCCAGTCAATTTTGTACAGATTTATCTTGTGTGCCAATTGTGCCCATTGTTGATCTAGGACAGGGGTGTCAAACTCAAGACCTGCGGGTCAGATCCAATCCATGGAGTGCTTAAATCTGGCACATGGGGCCAGCCTGGAAATATTAAAGGACTGGTCTGTGGTGCCTCTGCCAATGAAAACAGGCTGAAAAATGTGTTGAAAAATGCCCCCCAAAATGGCCCGAAAATGGCCCAAAATGGATCATGTATGGACCCCATATGCCCTTTTTGGCTGGTAAAGTGCTGCAGGAAGCATCTATCCTGTCTCACCCCCCGCCCCTCACCGGCCCATGAAAAGAATTACAATGCTGATCCGGCCCTTGAACAAATCCAGTTTGACACCCCTGATCTAAGAAATCTTGCTTGCAATCATCTAAACTTTGGTTACTTCCCAACAGAATTACTGCAATGCATACTACATGGGGCTGCCTCTGAAGACTGTCTGGAAAGTACAGCTGATCCAGAATGTGTCAACATAAACAGTTTTGGGCATCTCTCAGTTTGCTCATATCATATTATTGCTGTATTAATTGCACTGGGTTCCAGTTTGTCTCCAGATACAATTCAAAGAGCTGATTACCATCTTGCATGGTATAGGAACAAGTTCTTAGTGGGACCCGTCTTCCTGTTCCATTGGGCTGGATAGAATGAATACACTCCAGGTCTCTTTCCTTAAAACTTGCCACTTAGCATGCTTTTTTCATACGTCGTAGCTGGCTTTGTGGAGCAGTTTCCTCTAGCAAGTCCCCACACTTCTAGTCTTCTAGAAAGCCCTGAAAATCTGACTTTTTCTTGAGGTGTTGAGATAAGATGAGGCTGGAGTTCAATGGCTACAGTTGTGGATTGGTTGAAGAATGAAGGTTGGGTCACCAGGATTCGTTGTATTCATTTTTTGTACATTGGTTTTACTCAGAGGTGAAATTCAGCAAGTTCTAGCAAGTTCGCTAGAACCCATAGTAAATTTTCTAAGCAGTTCGGACAACCAGTTAGAAGAAATCTCCTTTTGTTTTTTTCCACTTTACAGGGTCAATACTGTAAGGAAGGCAGGAAGGAAACATTCTGGTGTTGTTTCTAGCCTAATCTTTATTGACCTGCTTACAGAAACTGCCCACCCAGTCACATGACACCCCCAGCTATACCCGCCAAGCCACGCCCACAGAACCGTAGTAGAAGAATTTGAATTCCACCACTGGTTTTACTGTTTTGTTACATTTTTATTATGGTTTTGATAGCCACTCACAGTTGACATGCATAAGATGGGTAGTCATTCAAATATGTTTAATTAATAAATAAAAATAAAATGAGTATTTAAAACTTAACTGCAGTATGACTCTTCCTGTTATTAATGTCTATCTAGAGTGATGGTTCTATTTCTGAAGATCCCCCTCCCTATTGACACATGATAAAAAGCAATAAGTGGTGTTGGATGGATATTTGGAAGCTGGAGCATAATAACCTAAACTTGAAAGCGAGCCAGCAGTAGAATAACATTGATTTCAGCTCTCTAATTGCCCACCTTCTTCTCTTTGCTTTTAGAGAGCCTCTGACATTATGCTTCTTGGAACACTATTCTTTGTTTCATTTCTGGTCTCTGAACTGATGTGCGATCTACTCTGCATTTGACATTTGAACTACAGCAGAATATTTTGCTTCAGAACCAATCAACAACCAATGAAGCTCTTTAAGAAGTACTTTGATATATTTCCAGAAGACCATCTGAACCAAAATTTGGGCTTTCATATTTTAAAGCACTTGGAGTTTCTAAAGCATTTTCAAGGCACAGTTATATACAGTGTATTGCACAGTTTGTGTAGAAGTAGTCCTCTAAACTACATGGTATTGGAAAGTCAATAAGCAAGGCTTTAAGGCAATAGCTTATTTTTATCATAATTTCCCAACATGTTGCATGAATTCAATAGCATACACTCTACAAAAAAAGGTTGCAATGCGAATACCACTACTGGATATTATCAAAATTGCATAAAAAACGCTATTATATCCATTTGGTTGTCTATTTTGTATCCCATGGTGCTAATAATTTCTCTCTAAAAACAATACTGCATTTTGTATATAGTTGGCTCCATGTTTCTGAAGCTATGCATAGTATGTATCAAAACATACTATGGGCAAATAGTTAGCTTTTTCCAGTATGGCATTCTTCATTCAGTCAAGATCTAGAAATTTGAAAGCACCCAAAAACTGAGTGAGGAAAAGGTGTGCAGAATTTTTTTTAGACTTCTACCATTCTGCTTTGCATTTGGATCTTGCCAGATGTTAAAAGTGAGTGATGTTCATTTAATGCTCAATTTATTTTTCTAAAACTTTAATTCATCTCTACAATTTTGTTTTAAATCTGTGGATGGAGGAGAAAGAACATGGAAGTAAGATGTCATTCCAATTGGAGGCAGTGTATATCAAGCTAAAAATCCAGGTTTTTCAGTCCTTGTGGAGGAGATTGGGGAATATTAGTCATGAAAATCTAATGCCTCTCTCCATATATGCATGCAGTATATTTCTGAATTCAAATCCAGGGGACACGGAGCGTTTCAAGGATTGTCTCCTTCCATTTGAACTGGTAATTTTGTTCAAGCCATCGTATGCAGTTATCAGACATTTGTTACTGACTACAGATTGTACAGCAATCCACAATGAATTATTTTGGAAGTAAATTTGTGAGACCTTGCACACCAATCTCTGTCATATCCCAGCTGACCTCATTGGATAGTCAGCTATTCTTTGTCTCCAGAGAAAAAACTGAAGAGTATTTTCAACATCTGATAATATCTTATCGAGTATATGTTCTTGCTCTGTTTTGTTTTTTCAGATTTGTTTGTATTATCCAGATTTTATATTATTTTGTTTTGGATTACTTAATTGTGGGACAACAGCATGAAGGCATGCTAATTGCTAAGACTGGGAGCCTCCTAAAGATTGCTAAGTCTGTCTATTTACATTTTGATCACTTTTTTATTCATTCATTTTTGAATCAATTTATGAATCTGTTTGGAATTCCTATTTTTCCTATTTCACATAGAAATATTTTTCACACAATATTTCACATAATAAAATATTTTTTTTATTTAATTAGCTTTTCTACTGTTTGTTTTGCCCATATTTTACATTGGTGAATAGTTTTTGCAGATTCATCCCCAAATGAATACATGCTAAATATTTCTGCTGTTCTTTTGACGATACTGGTGGAAGCAGAATGTTGTAATCTAGAAAGGCAAATCATATAAAGATTCTACATTTTAGATCAGATGAAGGCATATAACCACAGCCATTTTACTTTCCCAATTTTTTTTAAAATCCATGTTAAATTTTAGCTCCGTTATATATTTTAAATGGCTGTATGATAATGTAACTTGACTCACTTGCAAATGGAAGAGAATTTTCCCTTTAGAAAATGGAGCTGTCCAATAATTTTGAATTATTCTACACAGTGCACTCAAATTTGGAATTATTGGAGTGCCTCAAATTTTTATCAGCTCTTGAATCTGGAAGTGATCAAAGTTCTGTGCATATGCAGTGCCAGGCAATTTAAAATTATAAGAGCTGTCAAATTTTTATATAACCACTTCAGATAGAAAATAATTTGGGAGTTTTGAGCATGTGCAAAATTTTTTTAAAAATAGATAGCAAGTTAATTTATTCAAGTAGTTCAACTTTCTTCCTCTTAACTACCTTTATTTTACAAGGTTTTTTTCTTTCCTTTTTTTAATCCCACCATTTTGAGTGGTAAGGGAAGTATGACATCTTTGGAAAATCTTACAAAAGGAGAGCATTGTTTTAAAAAATGAAACACTATTTTAAATAGTATAAAATGGTATTAATTTTGTTCTAAACTGTGAACACTAAAAGACTGATTAGGAAGGAAAGAATTACATGTTTCTTGTTACTTAAGGTAATTGAGCGACTTTCTGGGACATGCTTAATATTTTCAGTGGGATTGTGAGTCACTAAAATGGTTAGAAACCATGTACTATACATATACTGTACATACACATACCCACACACAAATATCTCTCTCTCCACACACACACACCATGGTGTATGCACTCTTGAACAGTATAGTGCAATCCCATCCAACATTAAAGATTGAGTATTCCCACATCCAGGTGGCCAGTATATCCATAGCCATTTGTTCTTTGAAGGAATGGATGAGAGTAAGTTTTCCTGATCCTGTCCTGCACAGCCTCCAATCAGTGGAGCAGAACATCAGCAGACTCACTTGACTGCCCTGACATCCACAGACACAATTGTTTATTATCAATGTATTGACAATACCACATCCTAACCCTGTGAATAACCTCATTCAGAGGTTTCATGTAGATAGTGAATAGAGGGGGGAAAGTGTAGAACTCTGTAGCAACCCATAAAAGAGCTCCCAATCTCCAGAACTGATCCAGAAGGAAACCATGGACAATATTGAAAGCCACTGAGAAATCAAAAAGCACAATGCCATTTTATTAGTTATGTCAAATAACTCCTCAAAGACATTTGATGATCTTTGTTGGGATCCTTTTATTGCAGTATCATTGAACCATTATTTCTGTTTCATTTGAAATAAATACAAAATTAATGTAATGGTTGACTCAAATCATATATTTAATGGACTAAATTAAGACCCATTACTGATGTTACTTGCAACATTAGTTTCTACACCAAACTTTGCAAAGCACCAAGCTATACTATACTATGCTGTAGTATTATTAAATAGTATATAGTATTTCACTATACTATGCTGTAGTATTATTAAACTGCTGGTATTCTGGTTTCCCAGCATATTTATTTAAGTTTTTGATAAGCTGAAAAATACTATTGAAGATGCTACCTAAATTTGCAATAATTCTCTAGAGGGATACTACATTGAAAAACTTGAAAAAGTGTAACAAATGGGGCTCAGAATCATAGAAATAATTAAAGTGTTGCTGTTGCTGTTGCTTGACATTATTACTGCTAAGCAAACTCACCCACTATGTGTCCACCAGTTGAGGATGTCAAAGAAACACTTAGCTGGAATTAAGGGTTCGCCTTTCTCACAGCCTTTGGAACCTTGGAGAAAATGCATTTTTCACATAACTGAGTTGAACCTTAAAAGGACCCCAATAGCTAATTACTGGTTGTGTATTTACAATACTATAACAAGTTGCCTGCAAAAATCTCCATAGCATCAAAGTATGTGTTAGAGAGTAGATTGTTAGGTTCCCCCCCACCAAATACAGGTTGAAGGCCTTGCTAAAGGGTTAAAATGAATCTACTCATCCTCTGCTAATGGAAATCTATTCATCTGTCCAACCAATTTGGACTTCATTCTAAAATCAGTCCATTATCACCTTATTGAGAAAATATTAATATTAGGATGCTCTTTTCACTCATAAAGCTCTAAGGTGAGGTAGGAGTATTCCCTCTAGCCAAATAACATTTTTGAATAAAAACTAGGCACAGAATTAAAGAGCAAAGGTGGTTGACAGGTAAAATCCAGTGGATGATATGTAATAATTGGTTTGAAAGCAGTTGACATGTTAATCATATTTTAAGCAGGAGGAATTGGAAAGTGTTCTAAAACAGGAACGTAGAAAACTGTCTGTTACCAGGCCAGACTATTTTTTCTTCTTAAGCGCAGTTTTTTTTGCTCTGACTGCCATTGACTCTTCAAGGTGTCATCTGGAAAACTTTCTCATTAATTGCTCTCAGAGGAAGATCATGTGATAAACAGGTGAGCTCACAGCCACAAGTGATCCCCTCGCTAACTCAAGAGATTCCCATAATCAACTAGTAAGGCGGGTTTGCAGTACTGTCTCCATTTTGGATAGAACAACTGAAAATAACACAGGGTTGTGCTGCTGCAAGTTGTTCTTTAAATAATAAATCTGACTTTCTATAAGTTAAAAAACAACTCACCTTCCAAAGTTATCATAAACAAAGGTCTACATTCACAATGAATTGTTGGAGAACAAAATGATGTCTTTGAGGAATGACTATAAGTCTGTGGTAGAATGTATGCTTCACACATATGATGTCCCAGATGTAATCCTTTACAGCTTCCATTCTTGACTTTCATTTTCATGGTTGGTATTAAGAAATTGAATGGTTGGCCAGAGGCATTGAAAAGGATATCTTCAGGATTATCCACAGCTAACCATCATTTATTGAACAATCTATATTAGTTTATTTCAAGCATAATGCTAATCTTTAAAAGAAAGGTACCTAACTTTTTAGGACTGGTAGACACATTTCAAATTTTTAGGCTCTGACTGGCTTGTTCATAAAAAAATATATACATAATAAGTTTCAGAGCAGTGCTTTACCAGACAGTTGTCTACTACCTTCTCTAGTCTCTTAAACTCTAGTGGAAAGCTCTTGTTGGAAAAATATCTATCTGGTTCAGTTCCAAGCAAGGAGAAAGACACTGGAAACATGTACTCGCTGTACACACATGACTGCATACCTTCAGACCCATCTAAAATGGTAATAAAGTTTTCAGACGATACCACCGTGCTGGGCCTTATCACATGAGGGGATGAAACAGCATACAGGGAAGAAATTCAGAACCCAACTACAGGGTGCTCAGAAAACAACCTGCATCTAAACACCAGCAAAACTAAGGAAATGGTGCTGGACTTCCAGAAACAGAGAGAGGAACCTGCCCCACTCTGTATAAAGGGAGGCTGTGTGGAGAGTGTTTCCTCCTCCAAATTCCTGGGAGTGCACCTCAGCCAGGACCTAACCTGGAAAAGTAACACACCTCAGGTGATCAGGAAGGCCCAACAGAAACTCCATTTCCTGAGAATCTTATGGAAAAACCAGGTAGCACAGCGGCTGATGACTTCCTTCTACCGGTCAACACTATAAAACATTGTCACATACTGTGTCATAGTATGGTACTCTGGACTAACAATCATGGACAAGAAGGCACTACAGAGGGTAATGAGCACAGCACAAAAAAATCATGGGCTGTCCCATATCCCCAGTGGAGTAAATAGCCAGGTCCTGCTGTCTCAACAGAGTGAGAAAAATCCTCAGGGATGACTCTCAGCCTGGACAGAACTTCTTCATACTTCTACATTGGGCAAGAGATACAGAAGCATAGCCAGCCGGACAAATAGGCTGAAAAATAGCTTCTATTGCAATGTGCAATATGTACATACCAGTGGAATTGTGTGTGTGTGTGTGTGTGTCTGGTTTCGTGTGTCCCCGAGCTCAGGGTACATAAGTATGCTC
>JAEANM010013836.1:0-14238 GCA_017656035.1 Myanophis thanlyinensis | reverse complement strand
GAGAGAGAGAGAGAGAGAGAGAGAGAGAGAGGGACTTTGCGTGCGCGCACACATGCTCAAGGAGAGAGGGGGGGGAGCGCCGGTGACGTCCCTGGCCAGATCAGTAAAGGGGTGTGGGTGGGTGGGGGCATATTTCAAAACCAATAGGGATCTCCCGCCCACCTACCCACTGCGGAGAGGTACCTGCATTAAGTGGGGGCAGGAATTGGGCTTGGGTTTGGGCTTGGGCTTGGGCTGGGGGGGGGGTTAAATAGGCAGCTTTCTCCCTCCGCCATGCCATTTCCCACCTTCTGCACCCTTGGTAACTAGAAAAAGAGGTGGAGAGTCAGTCAGATCATAGCTTGTGGTGTGTGAACACGAGAGCGAGCGAAAGTGCGAACCTCTCAGCGATCCTCTGGAGTCCAGCAGGACCTTTCGGTGGTTTATTCTGGGCAACGGATCCCGGCGTGGACCGAGCAAGACGGAATGAATAAGACCTAAGGGACTGGGTGGAGTGGGGGCTTGTCGGGATAAAGAAGAAAGGAACAGCTAGATTCGGGTGGCGGGGAGGGAGGCTAGGCGGACGAAAAGCAGTTCGCACCAACTTCAACAAACGGGTCACGAATCTCCAGGCGTGGAGGCAAGGGCAAGCGGAAAAATTCGGGGAAACTGAGGTCAGGCAAGGGTATTGCCTTGCCTAACCCCGGGGGTGGTGGTGGGGGGGGGGCGACGTTAGGATGAAGAGGAGAGTGGGCGACATCAGTATAAGGACATAAAGGTCCTGTCTGGTTTGGGATCAGGTGCAATGGCTCCTTTGGTTCAGTCGTCTGCCTCAACAGTTAGATAGAGAAGCTGTGTACTTGGAGCGGGTCAAAGCAGGACAAGAAAAGAAGGGACGGGCCGCCCCTTCGGGACTTATATTCGGTGTCTCTTCCTCTCGCCGTGACATCCGAGGGAGGGAGGGCGGTAGGGACACCCCCACCCACCCACCCCGGTAGCGATCACGCCTCTTGGAACAGATCTAGTCTCCCCGCCCCCACCCGGCTACCTAAAACCGAAGGGGGGGGGGGCTCGACCGTCACGACACCGCCGCCTTCTCGGCCTGTACGGCTCTCGGGAGAGGCGGAGGTCTCTTTAGAGGAGCCCCGGGTGACCGGCAAGGGCTTTGGCCTCCCAAACCGCTCTGAAGCCCGGAAGCAGCGGTGAGGAAGAGGGAAGAGGGGGGGGTGGAAGGTGTGTGTGTGGGGGGGGGGGGTTAAAGTAGGGGAGGCGTCGCGCTGGGCCTGGCGTGGCCGCCAAGCCCGCCCGCCAATCGCCAAGGGCAACCGGGAGCATCTATTCCGCGGTCTGCTTTGGCGCATTGCTCGGGATGGGAAGCGAAGCGCGTTCCGGCTCTGGCTTTTTTCAAGGCAACTGCAGGGGAGGGGGCGGGATCCACAGGCTGCCGGGGGCTGCCTTTGCCCGCTTCTGATTGGTTGAGAGGTCCTGAGTGGCAGCGGACGAGAGGGGTGGGGTGGGAGAAGAGGCTGAGGAGAGGGAGGGAGGAGAGGAGAGGAGCTGAGCTGAGCCGGGAGGGGGCGAGGGGGCTGGGCTTGACCCACCTACCCGCCAGCGGTGGACTGGGGAGAGGGGGCCGGAGAACCCCAAGGCGCCCGACTGGTAGCAAAGGGCAGGCCGGGGTGGCGGGAAGGGTCGCGACGACACCGTGTTCTCTGGAAACCGGCCTTTTCTGGACCGAAGAGGGGAAGGGGACTCTGCAGCCCAGGCATTCGAGGAACGCGGGCTTTCTGTTGCACATACCCCGTGGCGCTGACCCCACCGAAAGTCCTTTGCTCTTGGCAAAGGCAATCCGAGGCCAACCCCTCCCCCTCCCCCTCCGCCCTCCCGAGTCGTGGCGAGGCAGGGTGGCGAGGACGTAATTCCAAGTCCGGGAGAAAGATGCTGCGATCGTGACGCTGTAATATTGCGCTTGGAATGAGCTGAGCCTCCTCGCTCAGGGACAGTCTACCTCCAACCAGCAGGGGTTGAAGGCAAGGCAAGGCGGGGGGAGGGGGAGGGGGAGGTTGGCGGGGGTGCTGTCGCCTCTCTCAGTTTCCCCTGATGGAAAGAGACTGGCTGGCCTCTGATGCAGGAGTACAGTAGACCAGCGCCTAACTAGGGCACAGGGATTGCACCAGCACTGCCGCAATCGTTTTGGGGAGGTGGGAGAGAGAAGCGGAGGACGGGGAGGCGAGGCGAGGCGGAGGGGGGAACCTAAGAGAAAGAAACATGTAGGCAGCCAGAAGAGGGAGGGACCAAGTAATACTGGCGGGGGCCTTCCCCTCCCCAGCGGTACAAGTTCACATCCACCCCCTCCCTGTCTCTCTTTCTGCCAACCTACCTCCCAAGGTGGTTGTGACAAAAAAAGAAAAAGAAAGAAATCGGTGGAGGGAGTCATGTATACACCACCCCAGCTCTGGAATAAAAGGCAGAGTATTAATTTAATAAACCAAATGCACCAGAAAGCTTTATTACAGCATAAGCTCTGGTGGACCAGAGACTCAATTAGTTCATCAGCCTGGTAAATACATAAACTATGCCTTATTCTTTCTCCTTCTCTTCTGCTCTCCCCACTTTTTTTTCCTCCTGCGAACCCTGTATGCTGATTTTATTTTTATACATTCTGGTGTCCCCCCCCCCCCCCCATCTTTCCCTTGATCCATCTCTGCATGCTGCAGAGCTCTGTTAGACCATTCATCCTTTTCTCCTCCACTGATCTGGGGGTGGGGTGGGGAGAGGAGGGAATGGAAAACTCCTGTTGAACAAGCAGAAACTCAGCACCCACCTACCTCTTCTCCCTCTTCTCCCTCTTCTACCACCCACCCTCTCTCTCTCTCTCTCTCTCCTTATATAACCCTGCATTAAGTAACCTGCTCATGATTTCCCACTCATTTTCATCCTTGTGTCACTCTTCCTATCCCACTCCTCCCCTCAGGATCTCTAGGTCCCAGAGCTAACAACCAGGACTGAGCCTCCCTCCCCTCTTCCTGAGAGGAGGCCACAGCTGGTTATTCTCTGTCAATATTTCGGAGGCGTGTTCAGCCTTGGGGACGAGGGAAGGCAATATGATTTGCACCAGGCTGCCTGCATTTGCTGTGAGTTGGCAAAGAGCTGGCCGAGAGCTATTGGGCTTTTTATTTAATCATATAAAGAATCTTACCCTTGAAAGCCAAACAAGCAAACAAAATAACAGGATTTGTGCATCTGGCATAAGCGGTTAGTCCGCTGGGCTTTAAATGTTTTGACTGGAGTTGTTTGCTATACTGTATAGAGCCCCAATGCTGGCAAGCAGCACAAATTCTCTGCAATAAGGACACGCCGCCTAAAACAGGGAGAAGGGGTCCAAAAATGACTCCATGATACTATCTCTGCTGATCTCTCAGACTTTTTTGGTCTTCTCTTATTTCCTTTTTGTGAGCTTTTCCCCAAGTATATCCGACCACAGCACAAATACACTTCTTTTTATTGCCATGACCTCTTCTTGTCACCTCCCAAGCCGGTGAGTAAGACAGGCCTAAGCCATCCGCAGTTATACCACTGTTATAGTGGTATTTTCTCTCTCGTTCCAACACTGTCCAATCAGTTTGGCTTTGTCCCCTGTTAGATGACTGCCAGTGACGGGGAATGGGAAACTGAAGCGGAGATGAGATTAATCAATAGGAATGGCACATTTTCATGCTGGTACCTGCAGTTTTGTACCGATTCAGAGATGGTAGACAGGCTTTAATTTTCACAGTCCTTTGGGATTTCTGTGAACTGTAAACTTGACAAACCCCATCCCCAATTCTTGAGGGCATCATCCAGAAGCTTTTCATGAGCTTCTTGCAAAATGTTAACTTCTAAAAGTAGAAGGATGTATTAAGTACTCAGAAAATGTCAAAGACGTGCATAGAAATACCAGGACATGTTAATTGCATTTGTTCGTCTTAATCACATTTACAGTTGAAGTGGATTCAAGGAAATGTTAGGATTTTTTTTTTGTCTTGGCGTTGTCCACTTCTTGCTGTGCTGTTTCTGGCATCGCGTTTAAGAGCCAAGCACCAAACTGAACTTAATGCTGCTTGTCAAGACAAGCCAATCTAGAAGAGTCAGATTGCCCTCAGAGCACATAATCCAGTTCTGTACATTTCTGTGCCCCTCCCCCCAATATCTCTGCAGATCCAAGTGGATCACATTCAGCCCTCAAACTCTCACACTGCATCCTTTTATTTCCTTGAGAATTCTCCTTTTCATCCTCCTGGGTTCAGAGAATTTTTTCTTACCTACATTCACAAATACCTTGCACCAGAAAAGGACCTACCATTTGGAACCTGGGAGCTTCATTTCATGGTTTCTTGGGGTGGGGGTGGGCTGAGATGGTGGTGATCTGAGAGTTTCAATGAGCATGAAGAAGGAGGCAGACTTTTTTTAAAACTGGGATCTTTGCTTTCTTAATTGCCTTAGGCAAACTTTAAGCAGATAATTTTCATGGACCTCCTACCTCAAAATGATGGGGCACTCAATTCAGTGGTGCAACCGTATGGGACTTCAGGGCGATATGTAACTTGTAAGTTGCCCATTTGGATCCTACATATTGTTTGCAAAATACTTTTCACAAACCAGAAGACTTAAATGTAATTGCTATAGTGGTGCAAAACTAATTTTAATTCTTTTTTGCTACTCAACTGCCCAAGAATCTCGCCTAATCATATTTTGCTATGTCAAAAGGAAGACCTTTGTTTTTATTTAAATATTTATCACTCTGAATTCCACCTTTGGCCTGGTTGTCTCTAGCCCCATTTAGGGGACACTGTAATCTTCTACTGCAGCCGTATAAATAGTCAGACTTAGCCAATTCTGCTAGATACCTACTGGCTATCTGCTGTTAGTCCAGCTGTTGCTCTAATAACTCAATGCTATTTTTTTTTTAATGCAAGTGCTTCTTTCTGAAATGCATCTCTTCCTTTGGCAATGCCATGTATATCTGTATGGGCAATTGCCATTGGGCTCAACTGACCCTTAAAAGTGATCATAGCTGGCAAAGACCGTATAGATTTCCTGACAGTCTTGGGTCCTCTAGATGTATTTGATCACAGTTCCCAACATCCTAGCTGAAACTGATACCCTTGTGACCTCTCGCCCCATTACTGCAATGTGGTGTATATGGGGCTGCCCTGGAAAAGCATTCAGAAGTTTCAACTGATGCAGAATGCAGCTAGACATTCCTGGTGTCAGATATTCGATACACCACTGCTGAGTGAGCTGCATTGGCTGCCAATGTACTTCCAGGTGCAATTCGAGGTGCTGATTGTCACTTTTGAAGCACTTCATGGCTTGAGATCAAACTACCTAAGGGATTGTCTTCTCCCAGTCATTTTTACCTGTAGAATTTGGTGCAGCAGGTTGGACAAATTACAGATCCTGTCTGCCAAAGAATGTTGGCTTGGTAGGGACTAGGAGATCCTATCCTAACCCTAAGGGTCCTATTCCTTGGCTATATTAACATCTGCGGCAATAGTTTTACTTGGCAACCATATATATTTAATTTGTATTGCTTTAATTTAAAAAATTGTTTTAAGTTTTTATGAAATATACTGCCCAGAGTCATTTGTTCAGATGGGCAGCTATAGAAATCAAATCGAATCAATGAAATGTTTTTTAAAAGAATAAAATGCAGTGAGAAGCATCGAGTCCAAATGATTCCCAGCCTGCTCAGTTCAGTCCAGGAACTGATGCTGGGCCTTCTTCTTGGCGGGCAATGTTGTAGCTCCATCATGCAGCTCGAACTCTCTGCCTTATCATTGGTGATGGGTTTGTAGGCAGGTTAGGTGATTCTGGAGTTCAACTCCAGGTTCATGCTTTGGCTGAGTATGTGACCCTTCCAGAAAGTGTCTTCAAACATTCACTTTTGTCTTGTAAAGAAAACATTGAACTAGGAGTCCCGTGTTGCCCTCACATTGTATGTAAGTCTGTAAATACAACCAACTCTAAAGTGATCTCTGGTCTATCAGCTACAAATGGGAGCACATTCTACTTCTGTCTCCTCTGCCCCTTCCCAAATCAAATTTCATCTAACCAGATCAACGATAATATAAGTGAAAGACCTGGCTTCAGATGCTATCTCAAGACACACACACCCCACATTTATGCACTGATGTATTCATCAAAGTGGAAGACAATAATGAAGGCAATTATTCCCCACTTTCTATTAAGGAGCTGAAAGAGGCATATGCAACATTCCTTCCTATTTTTCTGTCTCTACCTTATGGTGTTCAGAATGACTGATCTAAAACCACTCAATACGGTTTCTGTGATGGTGGGGAGACTAGAAGCCCAGTCTCCCCATTCCTAATGCAATACTTTTACCACTGTTACCACCATCATGGTTTCCATAAGGTTGGGGCATGTTTTAAGACACTGCGAGAGGGGTCAATATTCAGCTTGGCTGAATTCATAGGAAGAGATCATTCACCTCAGTCAAAAAGCGAGACTGGGTACGTCACTTCTGCAATAATCATATGTGTTCTTTGTCCTATAATCTTTGAGAATTCTGCTCCTAGGAGCCGAATTCTCTGACCTATATAGCTTATGCAGATTCATTGTCATTACTTTGCATAATTCATTCTGTTTTTCTTTAGCTGTGGAGAGGAGGAAAGAAAAAAGAGGTAGTTCATTCTGGGACCACCTGATACCCTACTTGACAATTTATCTGGCTTCCGAGATTTCATCAGACCCCAGTCCCATGTTCAGTGTAACCTATAACTCCCCACAGGCTGGAAAATCTTTTTCAGAGGAAAAAAGTGGGACCCTGAAGAAGTCAGATTTTATGTTCAATTTTTATCCTCGTGGCCATGAAATGAAAAGATACTTTTGAGTCCTCATTATATCATACAGCTGGGCTTGCTTGTTCACATCAATACTGTTGCATAGTAGTTCTCTGTTCTCACCACTCCAAGCTATGGAGGTTAATCTACAAAGGGCAGGTTGCTCAACTTGACAGTGTCTTGCTTCAATTTATCTGTCTGTGACATAAAATCTATATCGGACTATTGTAAAAAGGTAAAGGCTTCCCTGTCAGTCAGGTCGACTCTAGTGCACAGTGCTCTTCTCCGTTACTTGGCCGAGGGAGTCAGTGTTGTCTGAAGACATTTCTGGAGTCATGTATCCAGCATGGCTATATGACAAAGGTGCACAGAACGCTGCTACCTTCCCATTGAAGTGGTACCTATTAATCTACTTGCATTTGCATGCTTTCGAACTGCTACATGGGCAGGACTTGGAAGCAAATTGACTGGGAAACTCTATATGCTATTGAACAAGAGCTTCTAACTGGCATTACCATTCTGGTTAATGATCAAGGATGATGGAAGTTATAACTGAATAATATCTGAAAGGTTACAAGTCACTTACTTTACTTACTAAATTTATATGCTGCCCAGCTTGCTATCCTGGATACAAGAAGCTGAAATGTGAATCTTGGCCGAAGTGGAACCAGGGAGCCAGCCTCAGAGCAGAGTGCTCTGTGGGCCAGAATTCAAGCTCAGAGATGCATTTGGGAAGTGTGAGAAATAAGATTCGGGAAAAAGAAGTTGGCAGCAGCAAAAGGCAACGGAGCACAGATAAAATAGAAGCATTGGTTAGTAAGACTGATGGCAACACTAATAGGGCCAGAGATGGTGGTTGTTGCCTAGGAAATGATCCAGAAGGATCAACAGGTGCACCATATCAGGAGAAGAGAAAATATAGCTTGGAATTATTGGGGGCAGAACCGTACTGGAACTCAGTGCTGCCAGTGGCTTCCTCTCCATTGGGGTCTCAAGCAACCCAGCAGGCAGAGTCTAAATGACTCCTACTTTTAAGTCTTGGTAGCTCATAATAGCCAGATGTTCATCCTACTGAAAGCTTCTCCCCCCCCCCTTTCATCTTCTGCTTGCAACCATTTATCACACGATATACTATTCCCGATGACTTTCCATCCCTCTTTATGGTTGTCTTGCTTAGGGCTTGCTTAAGCAATTTCCTGGCATCACTGGTCTTTTTTTCCCTTTTGGCCTAATTCAACCAACCTTCCCAGGCTTTCTTGACCAGCAACAGCTCCTTCGTGATCTAGGCAGGCAGTGCTAATTTGTATCAAAGGATTTTATGTTGGCCAAAGAGAATAGTTGCTGTCCAGCAGCACTGAGGACAGTAACTATTCTCCCTGGCCAACATCAAATCCCTCTTATGGTCTAGACTAGACTACCATGGAATTGCCAGACATGGGGGGAGTTCTGTCTGCTGCAAGAGGGAGGCCAAAGTAATATATGTAGCTTCTCATTAGTTGGCCATCAAGCCCAAAAACACTCTCCCAAAACAAGTCTTAAAAATTATTTTATTTTATTCATGAGACAACAGATGAATAAATGAAGGCTCATTTGGTAAGATTGAAAATACACACTTTTAAACAACAAATGCATGAGCCTCTATACACCGGAAAGAAAGGAAGCCAGTGAACTACAAACTTGAAACCTTTTTTTGTCTGTCCTGAAACAACCCAAATGCACAAAATGGGATGAGTGGCAACTGCTTTCTTTGAAGAAGTGCCATGTATCTGATCTCAGGGTTTGGGGAAAAGAATAGGACTCATCTTACTATTGATTGCTATAAAGGAGGGCCAAGGCTGCTCAGGGTTTCTATATATAGGTTATTTTAAAAGGATGGGCTGGGGGAAATTCCCACACACAAGCTGCTGTGTTATGGACAATGTGGCAAGATTCTGCTACACAGCAAGTAAAGGCAGAGCATGCCTGCCATAGGGACATTGGTAGGAAGCAGTGGATGTTTCATTTGATAATTGTTGTGCTGTGTCTGTTTTTAATATGATAGCAGCGTTTTCTTTCTTGTGAAAGATGGACTTTGACTACGGTTAACAACATTTAAAGCTGCATGTGAATTATGAGAGAAGGTGTCACAGAGAGGAGGGGGTCAACCTGTTTTCCAAAGCACCTGAAGGCCAGACAAGGAATAATGGATGGAAACTGAACAAGGAGAGATTCAACCTAGTAATAAGGAGCTGTTTTCTGACAGTGAGAACAATCAGCCAATTGAACAGCTTGCCTTCGGAAGTTGTGGGAGCTTCATCACTGGAGGCTTTCAAGAAGAGACTGGAGTGCCACCTGTCAGAAATGGTGTAGGGCCTCCTGTTTGTCTGGGGAGTTGGACTAGATGACCTATAAGGTCACTTCCAACTCTGTTATTGTGTTATAAACCCCATTTGGGGTTCCTGACCAAATAGACCAACTGGGAGCCATCCAAGACAACTAGCACAGCTGTTTGGGTGGCATCTAGCTGGAGAAATCTAGCCTAGGCTTGATTATCCCTGGCAATTACAATTCCAGTACCAAATGGAGCAATACAGTATTATTATTATTATTATTATTTTTACACAACTGCCAATTAGCTGGTGTTGGCCTTCATACACATTGAGTACTTCCCAAGAACCTTGGACATTGTGGTGTATTGTTGTAGTGTCTGTGCAGATCCAAGTATTGGAGCCTTCTGTAACTGGCAGGTAGAAATATACAGATTTTTCTAAATGTCATCCAAGATTTTTTGGTATGGCACCCAGTGTGCCAGTAACCACTGGAACCACCATGACTGTTTTATGCCATAATCTTCCAACTTCAGTTTTCAGATATTGACACTTTGTGATCTTCTCCAATTCTTTGTCTCCTATTCTACTATCCCCTGGCATTGCTAAATCAATTGTCCATACAACCACAATTAAATCTGATCTGCTTATGAGCCATGACATAGTTAGTATTCAGAAATCCCACAGTATTTAATCTGCTCATTTTCAACTTCTTTTTCAACTAGTATGTTCCCACCAATTTTTTTTCATTAGCGAACATGATAATGTTTACAGATGTACCAGTGAGTCATTTTCATGACTGTGTTAATGTAGTGGTTTATAATCAGTTTGTATGATGATTATTACTAAAAATTTGTATACTGCTCAACTCCCAAAAGTTCTGCTTGGGATTTGTGAATGAACTACCTTCAGTCTGGATGAGTTAATGCCATTATCATTCAAAATGCGATATACCACCCCATAGGTATCTGATAGAAGCCCCAGTGACATGCATCATGACATCATCACACAAATGAATCAGGTGATGCAACTTTTCAGTCAGATTACAACATCATGATACAAGTAACATAGAGTACTTATCCATTGTTATTTGACTAATGCACCTGCTGTCACTTGTTTCTTCTTAGTACTATTACAGACCTCTAAACGCTGTTCTCATGGCACTGATGAGGATGCCAAAGAATGTTTGGCAATAGCTTAACTCTGATCCCTGTTTTTCAGTTTATGCAAATGAGACAACGTTCTGAAATACCTATTCCTTGTGATGCATCATGCTTTTCCTCCTTCATCCGTGATTGTTTCAGTTCTGCCTTTTGATAATGATGTTTCTTCATGAAAGTCATGGTGGGGGGGGGGGGAGTCAGCAAATTGAAATGGACACTGGGGGACAATTAAGAAAAAATATTCAAAGGAGAATAGGTAATCCATTATTAATCCCCTACTTGTGTTCATTAGGAAGCAAACACCAAACAGGAAGCTTTTCATTTAACATGCCAAAACCCCACTGTTTAATCGAATTGTGCCTGGATAGCACAGTATAGCACTGTATAAAGTATTTGTGTAGACTTTGGTTTTCTTCTAGCTATCTAGAGAGTACCACAAAGATGTTTGCACATTTTGGGGGACCATCATTCTCCTCTGAGCATTCCTTAGTTTCCATCTCCTCCCCCCTCAAATTACAGAACCCACGAGCTCCATACTGAAGTGGCCCGGGTTCTTGTCCTGTCCAAGAATTTACAGGTGATCCAATTCTGCGTGAAAATCTCTTCCAATCATAGCCTTAACATTTTGTAAACTTTGGAACAGCATGCAGAAAATCTCATGGTCAATTCATATCTTTTCCAGTAAAAACAACAACATCCCCCGGGGTTAAGTAGCGAGAAAAGTCAGGAAAAGACTTTTCTTTTAAATTCTGGGAGACTATGTTCTCAAGCAAAGATAGAACTAATGCAAGCCAGAGGTGAAATTCAGCAGGTTCTAGCAGGTTCGCTAGAACTGGTACTAAATTTTCTAAGCGGTTCCAAGAACCAGTTGTTAGAAGAAGTCTCCTTTTGGGTTTTTTTTTTGCACTTTACAGGGTTAATCCTGTAAGGAAGGCAGGAAAGAAACATCCTGGTGTTGTTTCTAGCTTAATCTTTATTGCCCTGCTTACAGAAACTACCCACCCAGTCACATGACCCCCCCCCAGCCACGCCCAGCAAGCCACACCCACAGAACCGGTAGTAAAAAAAATTGAATTCCACCACTGATACAAACACAAGGCAAATTCCTATGTGCCTCTGAAGAACTTTCAAGCACATATTTTCTAGTTTCATAACTGAATAAATCTGGGTGGAATCAGATGGAAGAAGACTGTATTAGGGCCTTTCTTTTATTTTTCTGCACAGATTATGAAGCTCTCATTTGCTGAGCTTCATTGTACTTTAATGGAGTCCATTTCCTGTGCCAAACTCCCATCAAAACCTTGGCACTGCACCCTGTGGCCAGCCCTCATGGCCATCAGAAGCCATTTTCTAAGTCATTCCAGCACAGTCATGGTATGTTCTTTCCTTGACACATACAAAAATCAAAGCATTTTTCAAAAGTGCAACATCATTTCATATTAGATACAGTAGAACTAGAAACATCAGCTCCACCTCTTTACATGTTCACGTGATTTTAATGAGAATGAATTATTTCTCTAATATCCTTGAAGTGGAATAACACAACAGCAACATATTGGCACATGCTTTTAAAAAATAATAATAATCTGAGCTAACTTTGTACTCTGTGATATTAACATGTTATTAACCCAAATACAGCTTTTTTGTTAGGCTTGCTGCTTACATTATTGATACATTACAGGAAAAAGCAATAACTGACATTGTATATAGTAAAAGAAAGCATTTTTCATAATAAAATAGATGGTTACAGAATGAGTACAGAATTGCAATTGCAAGATGGGCAGCTATATAAATCAAAATAATAAATAAAATAAGTATAAGTGTGTTATAACTTTTCTGGATGAAAAGGAACGACATTTTAAAATAAAATGTAACAATTTTATTTTCCTCCTTAATGTTAAAAAAAATGCCATTATGAAATTTGAAAATGATACGAATAGAAATCCTTTACCATTAAATTTATGAAAATCTACAGAATTTGCTTTGAAGTAAATACCGCTTAGTTCAAGTTTGTATCTTCCCCATGGATTAGAAAGTAACCCTAACTATTTATTGGGAAGCATGCATATATTGGGTTTACTAGAACTGATAATGTTACTTAGTTTGGGTAATGAAACATCTGCAAGAACACAAGCCAGCTCAGAGACCACCAAGGACCCCCTCATACATTGGGTTTGTTATTTACTAAGTAATGCAGGTATGTTTAGGAAATGTCATTTCAACCAACAGGAAATTGCAGAGGAAAATGCTCTAATAACAATTTTCATGATTCCTCCCCCCCCCTTTTTTTTTCTTTTAAAGAGAAAGAGAAAGCCAGGTTTTTCTTGGGATTGACTATGGGATACAAACATGCTTTTGATAATATCTTTACCATCTAATATTGCATATTGATTCTTATCCAGCTAGAGCATGTAGCTTTTCTCCCTCCCTTCGATTTCAAGTTATTTTGTTTTGCTTTGTGCCAGTAAAGTTACCGCTAAAGGGAGTTGGACCTGATCAGGGACTAAACTGAAAACTCTTTTGAGATTTTTAGCTGCTTGAATGTCATGAAGGAAGAGCAAGGTCAGTTTACCCATTTCTTCAAGAATCAGCTACCCAGGGATACAGCGAGTCCTCCTTGAAAGCATTTTGGAGGTCTGTAGAGCCTCTTGTGATGCTAGTGCTGAATTTATTCCCACTCCTTTTTGAGGCAGAAATCCAAGGAAACAATAATGCAAACCAAAAATAGACTTCAACGCAGCTCACAAAAATGAAGGCACCCCCTATCACCATCACAAACTAAGAAAAAAAACCAGACATTCCCACATGCCTAATACATTGCAACACTCTGATATTTGCTCACCCTCCAGAACTACTCATTAGTAGTCTATCACAAGTGTGTTCATTACTAAATTAATTACTTAAAATTAATTCAGGATGTCTCCAAATGGCAAGTGGAAAAAGACAAATAGACATGCTTTAAATTTGCTAGTTGGGGTCGTCTCTGCTTTTACAAATAATCAGCACTTTTGAATTATGTTGGTCTTTCTGTGGATTATGTTCAACTTGTACATCAAACAAGAAAAGGAAAAAGACTTGTATGCCATCTTCACTTCAAGCATCCATTTAATGTTTCTCACACCGGTTTAGAGGAGAGATGGGACTGGAAGGAGCATCCTCTCTCATCCGAAGACAGGTTCATTTCTAAATAAAAGCTGTTCAGTGAAGAAGCATCACAGGCACTCAATATTTAAACTAGTGTTTTCCTAAAGTGGATGAAGGTGCCTCGTTGACTGTGCCGCCTTGAAAGAGCAATCTGTCAGGCTTAATATGGGATCTGTCCTCCTGGGGCAAGGAGTCCTTTTGCCCCTCCTGCACCATCAAAAAACAGTGACATCATTCAGAGGGAGGGAGGGAGGACACCCTGGGATTTCCAGAGGCAGCTGACAGCTGCAAGGAATTCCTGCAGCATCACCATTATTAACTGGGCTTCTATCCTTCAGCTGCAGGAGAATATCTGCCTGTTGTACCAGAAAATGGTCAGGCAGATGCACAAATCAGAGGGGGGGGGGAAGGGTTCTTTTATTTTTTAAACACAGAATGAAAGTGCAGCACCCATTTTTTTTAATCAAGGAAAAACAACTCTCTTGGGCTTCAACTCCCAGAAATAATTTTGACGACTTCCTTTCTGTCTAGCTTCAGCAGAGGAAATGGCCGGTATCTCTGGAAAGGCAGGAGCAAGAGCCAGGGATGTTGCTGCTACTTGTACTATCTGAGCCACATCCTGGGGTCAAGCAAGCCAAGGGGGTTGGGAGGAATGGCATATTGGTCTGCTTCCCCCCCTTTTTTTTTGTAAAATTTTTATTAAGTTTTCAACAACAAACAAACAAAGAACTACACAAACAAACATCAAACAATATATCTTTTTTTGAGAGCAGCAAGATCCCGAATTATCACTTCTCCATACAG
>JAEANM010013835.1:0-14238 GCA_017656035.1 Myanophis thanlyinensis | reverse complement strand
AGGGTAGGCTTCTTGAGGAGAGGTCTCACCACCGCCTCTTTCAAGGCGGAGGGTAGAACACCCTCCCTCAAAGAAGCATTGATAATCCCCTGGAACCAGCCTCGTGTCACCTCCCGAGTTACCAATAATAACCAGGAGGTGAATAGTAGATAAATATACAAATATGTCATCATCAGGTCAGTGGGTTCTTCTGCCCCTCATTCTGCTAATTACTATTATCTTTGACCATATGCCTCTCAGTTATTCCTCACCTGCTGGAAATATCAGTGTCTAGCACATTATTGTAACTTAGGCTTCTAGAAAAATTGATCCAGTGCAGGGCTACTGTCCTCATTAAGTCATTTGGGATACATTGAGTTTATTTATTTATTTGATTTGATTTTTATCCCACTTTTATTCTTCTATAAGTGACTCAAGGTGGTGAGCCTACAAATTCCCTCTACTATCTTGAGAATTTGGTTAGAGATCCCATACTGAAAGGGGAGTGAAGTGGTATCCAATTTCAGGTTGTTGTTTTTTAATAGCCATACCATGACTTTACATTCCCACCCACATTTTATCCAGGTTGACATCTCTATTACCCGTTCAGCTATATACTTTTGATCCAATTTCACACTGGGCAGGATGCGTGAGTTAAAGAAAAAAGACGCTAATGTTCTACCAACCTTTCTAGTGGGAAAACAATGGTGCAGTTAGCAAAATGAGAATATTAAAGAGGCAGCCAAGTGACAGTCCTTGTTTTGTTCCTCCCTCTTCCCTCCCCATACACACCAGGAGTTCCTTTCTGGGCTCCAGCTACATGAACAGCAGCTTAAATCACAAACCAATCTAATCTTGGTCTTTATATTGCTCGTTCTCTTCATCCTTCAAGTTCCTTGTTTGGCATTCAAGCCAAATTGCTCTGCTCTCCCAGTCTGTAATGGCTTATTGTAATCACTCTATTCCCCTTCCTCTGAAATAACTTACATTAAAGATCTTAAGAGAAGTTAATAGCCATCTAAGCGAATGAGCCTTTTATGAGCCATTTCCATACCATGGAACTTTTTATCACACAGAATGAGGATACCTAGCTTTTCTGTTACTTTTATTACTTTACTGTTTGTTTGTTTGTTTTCGGGAGGCAGGGGTGGGCTGTCATTTTTAAAATTTAAATATCATATTTTATTTAACACATTTCTATCCATTTTCTTTTATTAAAATGCTCCTGAAACAACATTCATTATAAACAGTGTTAATATTGTCTTTGGTATTATTTGGTAGAAATATTTCAAAATAAATACATTAGTCTGGCATAGCATTCCTCAAATTGTAATATATAGGAACCCATCATCTGAAAAAAAAAATGTTAATCTAATATCATGACAACCAATACAAGCAAATCAAGGTTTTTTTCCTACTGGATTGCTTGGATTTCTGGACTCTGTGTGGATAGGTAGATTCTTGTCTCCCTCTAGTGGTTTAATCTAGTATTTATGGTACTCTGATAATCTTGAACTCTGTTCCCTTCATTGAAATTTATAGGGGTAGTCCTCAATTTACGATTGGTTGCTTAGCAACCATTTGAAGTTAGGACAGACCCCCTCCCCCAAAAAAGCTACTTATGACCTGATTTTACAATGGTTTCCCACACACATCCTCCACTGTCACACTTTGGGCATTTGGCAAAGGTTCACCTTTATTGCTGTTTGCAAATCCCACAGTCACAATATTCCACATTTTTTTTACCAGTCTTTAGCATTTACTTCTAGTTCTGATTTTTTTAAAAATGTATTGGGTAAAATGGATTCACTTAATGACCATGGCATTTGCTTAACAAAAATATAGCAAAACATTAGGTCCAGTCACAAAAACTTAAAACCATAATTCTGGACTCAATTACGTTCCCAAGTGAGGACTATCTGTGTGATTTGTTGTGTTTATGTATGGCAGATTGCTCAGTCAGGACTGGTGGGACGTGGTTTTGTCTTTGGCAGCTCCTTGATTAAGCTATTGTTTACTGCTTGTTTGTATGGCATTAAGGCTGGTGTTAATCCCTGCCTTATCTGGGTATTTACAGCTAGCAAGGAGGTGTCCTGGTCTTTTTGCTTCCCTTTTAGCTCTCTATTGTCTCTTTTGAGTAGCGTGTAAATATTGTTATTCTCTGTGTGCCTATTAATAGCTGCTTAGTCTGAGTGCCAAGCTTCCAATAGTTCTTTAGAGTTTTTGAATTTAGTTTAGTCTCGGATGCTCAGTTTCACAGTTGAATTATGGCTAAGTCTCTCCATGCATTGTGAAATTAAGGAGTTTTTAACATGTCATCTAACTGCTAGTTGATGTTCACAGATGTGCTTTGTCTAGTCTTCTGCCTATCTGTCCTACAAAGTGACTGTTGTACTCCTTGCACTGAATGTTGTAGATGATACCTTTTATCATCTATTTTATGACATGAAATTGTACCTATGAGCCAATACTATGCGGGGCAGGAGGAAGGGCACTAGTCTGCTCCCCCCCCACCCCACCCACCCCCAACAATTATAGCACAGTTTGCGGAAGGAGCTTTTTCATTTTCACTCATGTCATTTTCTTGGTAATGGTTTGCCACTGACTTTTTGTAGGGTGTTTTTTTCACTTCATAGTCCAGCTGTTGACAACTGATGTTCAGGAGAGGGCTTGAGAAATCGTGTAAATACCTTGTTAAATTTATGGGGATTGTATGAATTGCTAATTTTTAATTTTAATTTTAATTTAATTTAATTTTAAATTTAACTTATTTTAAACTAATTTAATTTAAATTAAATTTTAACTGTATTTTAATTGTCTTTTAAACTGTTTTTAACTAAATTCTTAATTATAATGATAATATTAATGGGACAGCCTTTATTTAATTATTTTAATAGACTTTTAATTTGTTATTGTATCTGTGTTTTTATTGGCTGTGCACCACCCCGAGTCCCTAGGGAGAGGGGGCGGTATATAAATCAAATAAATAAATAAATAATTTAGACCTCCCAGTGTAGTCTGGACTGTCTCATTTGTATTGCAGCCTATGAATTAGATTCTCTCAAGCTGGACTGGAGCTGAGGCCAACTCAACATTGGGACTAAACTGTTTGGCTCCTGGGGCGAGGAATGGGGTGGCCAAAAGTACCAGCTGCAATGATAACAAAGCCAAAGTGCACCAGCAAGGAACAGATGGCAAGGCTTTTGCTTCTACCACTATTAGTAGACCCTTAGTCACCAGAGTGATACTGAAAAATAAGGTTGCAGTATGCAGTGAGTGGCTTCAATAAGGGGCTGGAAATGTCTGTTCAGAAGAAAAGCAAAACAAAGTTTGTCCCCCCAAGGAAAAAGGTAGCATGGTAACTGTGTTTTCTATTCCCTCCTGAATTATCTAATCCAGGGGTGTCAAACTCAAGGCCTGGGGCCAGATCTGGCCCATAGGGTACTTAGATCTGGCCCACAGGGTCACCCTGGAAACAGCGACTGGACTGAGGTGCTTCTGCCACTGAAAACAGGCTCCCAAGCTCCATTTTTGGCTGCCACACCTTCCTGCAACCCCTCTGCCAGTGAAAACAGAGCTTGGGAGGGCCACATGTGCCCCTGACAGGAGTGAAATCAAGCTGGCCATGCCTACACCAGCCCCCTGAGGTCAAACACACCTGATGTGGTTCTCAATGAAATCAAGTTTAACACCCCTGATCTAATCCTTCTCCACATAGCAGCAGAGCCCTGTCTTATATCCCCAACTCTTATATAAAAATTAGGTGTAATCTAGGAAAGTCATGAGAGCCACTTAAATGTGATGATTAAGACCCTGGCCACAAACTGGGGGAGCATAACTTTGGGCCAGTTATTTTCTATCAATTCTAGGAAGTAGGCAATGATCAACCAAAATCCGGTCAAGAAAACTGCAGGTATTTCTCCAGGCAGTCAGTAAAAGTCAACACTGACTTGGAGGTACCACAGAGGAAAGTTATAGTGGGGTGAGATGTAATGACATGTGAAATATTTTGTTGAGCTTACATCAAAATGAATTGATGGACATTACTCACTGGTCCATTTTTTTCAGTGCAAATAAACTCCTGGTGAACATATTGGCAGCTCACCCCTGCTTATAGTCCTGACTTTTCCAACTGGTCTTCCATCCAAATACCAACCAGAACTGTTGCTAAGTTTCCTCTTAGTTTGTCTATTTTCTATTACTGAATACAATTAATTTTTCTTTAGGCAACTTTAGGGTTGCGTTTTGTATCCCTCTACATTTTAACACTACTCTAAAATGAAGTAGGAGAGCTAGACTGAAAGCTGTACTTGATGAGCCCATTTTTTTTTTCACTGAAATTCTTCTTGCGTTGTTGGCAAAATTGTCATTGATCATGCAGTTCCTCATTCTGCACAACGATGCCTTCTGCTCGGTTTGAACGGTACAGAGCAGCCCTTCTTTCCATTTCATTGCAGCTCCAAACAGCTCAGTGACGGGGGCTTTCTTTTTGGAAGAAGAAGAAGAAAAAGGAAATGCATCTATTATGGATCCCTAGCTCACCAGAGTAATATTGCATTTATCTATCCATCGCAAACCAGTAAAGAAGAATGGGGAAGGGAAGAATGGGAGAGTGGTTGAGATAAGATTGGAAAATCTTCTTGGTTTTCACTACTGAAGCTTTTGTGAAAACTATTCAATTCAGGCTGGAAAATTAAAAGAAGGGGTGTTTTATTACCCTTTCCAGCAAGACCAGTGGGAGATAAGCGATCATTAGGATAGATCATCAGGAAAGCCAGTCTCAACAATTAGAACAATTTTTCAAGTCTGTTCTTGATGATGGTGTCATGTTCAAAGGACAGCATGCTCTGTCCAGGGCTCCGTGCTCATGATTAAGGGAAATGGCTCCAATTCACATAGGCACAAGAGCCGTCTCTCCCTCTGGCCTCAGAGGGAGATTTGGAGCCATTTGCAAAGTTGGGGGGATTTAGTGGATATAACCCCCTCGTTGTTTATTGATATCACCAATCGCTGGATAGCTTCCTGCAGCACTCTAGAAGTTTAGAAGTCCTCAATATTGTCCATCCTTCCTAGCAAAGGTCAGCTATCAAGATGTTCACTACAAAGTTCAGATTCACATCAGGGGGGGCGGGGGGCGGGGGGAATCAAGGTAAGATGTTGGCTTAGAGCCACTTTCCTGGTTTCCATTCAAGCCTGGCCAGTGCTAATTAACCTGCAGCAGCATGCAGAGGCATATGGTAATCAATTGATTCCCAAGAAGACCATTATGGATTCAAGGAATTCTGGCACTTATTTGTCAATGGAATTCTTAGTGCACCCTGAGCTTGGTAGTTTGTTTGCAGACATTTCATCACCTCACTAGGTAATATCCTCCATGCTAATGAGTGTGGGGTTTGTGCTTTGTTTGTTTATAATAGATTGCCCTGACAGTAGATGTCACTTCTCTATCTCTGTCACTCAAACCAGCCTCATTACCTGTGCACTGATGGATTTGACGGTACAATATTTCTTCATAGTCTAGAGCTATAGGATGAAATATGGCTCTGCCATGAGGTATGTGGTAGGCCGTAGTTCTTCAGTAGCATATTTTAAAAAAAAATCCTCATTCTATTGTTCCTTTTCCTCAGGTTAAGATTTGTATAACAGAATTATGACAGATAAGGTCAGATAAGAGCTGATATAGTGTACTGCAGTGGTAGAATTCAACCATTTTACTACCGGTTCGGTATGCGCATGCGCACCAACAGCACTGCTGTGCAGCTTCTAAAACACAAGTTTTTCCATTCTGGAGGTAGCCCAGGTGATTAGGAAGGCTGCAGAGGTCCGCAAAACAGCTGTTCCACACAATTTAGGTGAGTCTTCTTCTTCTTTTGGTTGTTCCCATTAGGGGCCAGCGAATCATAAAACAGAAAAAAATGAAGGGAATATAGAATAGGAAAGAGCAGGGGCAGGTGGGTGGGGCCAAACTTCAACTCCGCTACTGGTTCAGTAGAATCAATGCATCCAGGCTGAATTTCACCGCTGGTATACTGTATTTAGGTCAGTGGAATAATACCTCTCACTTTTAAAACCTACCTATACCACTTGCTGTTTTCCAGTCAAGATTAGGAATTCTGTGTAGGAATGGAGGTCTTAAATTTTGTAACTACCTCCTTCCAAACCCTCCTATGACATTTTCCTCTTACGCTGAAGAAAAGCCTTTGGAGTGTTGGTGAATCTTCATAGAGATATTTATCTGATGAAAAGCGATAAAAACTTCTCACCTACCTTCACAATCCTCATCCTAAAAAATTGTTCATCCCTCCACCCAGGCTGGATGTTATTTAACTTTTTGAAAATATTGATTGCAATCATGTAATTTACTTTCCTTAAATCTGGCCCTTGGGTGGTGCCCTTAGAATCAGGAATGCAATTCATACATTAGGCAGAAATCTAGTTGTTAATAGAGACAAAAGCTAAATGCATTGTGTAATCTAGCAGAGAAAGATGGAGCCATGTCCTGGCAATAAGGAAGCAATAAAATGTTTGGGGTAGTGCTATTTTACAAAGACTACCTTAGCTCTTCTGCTCAGGATTCCCAATTTGTAACTTAATCAGCTAAGTGACAGCACAAATCTCCATGATTTGATTCTCACAAGGAAACAGGAGAGGGGGAAGGAGGGAGGGAATATTTTTCATGCTTCGGTAAGAACCCATTGTATTCATTTTTGTAAATGAAGTCATATGGTGTTGAATAAACATTCATATATCTAACCAAAAAATTTGTTTATTTCTCTTATTAATTGCTAATGTGAGACTGATATTTTTTTTAAAAATCCACCCAGACCGACTGAATCTTCAGTGTGCAATTTGAAAAAATAAATAAGATTTTTCTGTTTAGTAAATAAAACAGGAGAAGAAAGAGACAGTTTGATGGTTTTATAATTCTTTCCAATAGATCAATCTAAGGTACAATGTTCTTACATTGATCTCAGTTAATGATGTATATTATTGTTTTGCATGTAAAACATTTGATCTGATGGCAAACCAATAATCCATAGTCACATTTGGTAATTTATACATTTTGCTGCTTTTGTTTGGCTTCGTGTTCAGCTCAACATGTTCAGTCTCTTCTGCTCGCTTTTAGTTCATTAAACAACAGAACTTTGCTGACAAGTTTTTCAAATGGAAGAAGATTGTTGCAGATATAAACTGCTGATGTTGATGGATATGAATCATGCTATGAATGCTTAGTTAGCTTCTCTAAGAAACAGTCTTTGCCCCCAAAGCTTTACCAAAAAAAAACCCCTATATAAGACAGGTCAAGGAAGTATAATCATCCTATCTTAAAGATGAATGAAGAGCCAATGAAAGTAAGTGATTTGCCTGAGGTCACACACAGAACCAAATGTAAAACAAATTAAATAAGCTTGTTTGTGTCAACTTCTTGCTGAGCTTGGAATCATTTTTGTACTTGAGGCTGAAAGAGCTAAGTTGTTACAATAACATTAGGGCAGTAAGGCTTATTAAGCTCTGGAAAGAATCCTTCCAATGTAAAGATTCTTTACACTGCCCAACTCACAGAGTTGCCTACTAAGCAGAGAATGTTGGCCATATTAATGTCATCAATAATGGTGCCATTTGTTATAAGCTAAATATTGTACAAAGCAAAATCTGCTTTAATCCCAAATTAGAACATGTTTGCAGCTGTCACCTGGGGCATTTTTTTCTGATCTTAATTTTTAAAATAATCTGCGAGACCTGCTGGTTCCTAAAATTACAAAAGCAGTTAAGCTGTTCTCTCAAAGAGGCTTCGGCACAGTGTGGTGTACAGGCAAACAGACAAATGGACTGTAGGGCTTGTTAGATAGAGGAGTACATGAAAAGTTGGGTGCACAACCTCAGATAAAACAAAGAATGGGCAAAACTCATTTTCAAAAGCAGATTACTACTGGGATTAGTTGTCACTTATTAAATATTTGATGCCATGGGTGGGGTAGCTGCTACCAGGGGCAGGAGGGCACAAAAATGGCTATTGCAGTGCTGATTGAGGCATATGCTATGGCGTACAAGATTCCCAGGGTTTCATACTCTAGTCTGGCTCCTCGGGAGAAAAAGTGATGGGAGTGGGAGCAATTTACAGGGGCAACTTCCCTGCCTGCTTCCCTATTGAGTATGAGGGTTCCAAGTAACAGACTTGGATAGAGATAGCTAGAAGAATGTTATTTTGGCTATACATTCCCCCAGCTATCTCTATCTCCCCCTCATGTTCCCATAGCTCCCATAGCGGTGTTGCTGTGGCAGCCCTGAAGATGCTCCCAAAATGGCTTCAGAGCTGACATTGACTTTGCCTGTGGGAAGTCAACAAGGAAAGTCACAAATACCACTTGTTGAAGAACACTCCAACCATTATAAATATCATCCAGCTGCCAAGTGTCCAGATTGTGATCACATGACCACAAAGATGCTGGGACTGGAAGTTCAATGTCCCGTCATAAGAACTACTCATTCAGCACCACCATAATTTCAAATGATTATTAACCAAGGACTATTAGTACTTCAGAGGAAGTTCGTGTTACCTAATACATCATGGTTTGCACAATTTCAGCTTCTTTTTATCTTCCTAGTACTTTTGCATTTCACAGTATTGCATCATGATAATTTCAAGTCTATGCATTCATATCTTCTCCGTTGAAGAAGATATTTACTGATTTTCAAGCAGTCTGAACATTTTAATTCATTAAACTAAGGCAAAAGCAATTGTTTACTTTATACCTGGGTGCCACTTCTGGCACAAAAATAGAAAGAAGGACTTGATGCAGTGCATGACAAATTCTGTGCCAAAGTGAATTATCTGTATAGAGCATACTTAGAATATTTATAGTATAGAAGAGGCCTATGAAATATCTCTCCAGTTTCATGTTGATTCCTTTGAGTGACTTAAGTAAAGCAGAATCTTGTGTCATTTCCAAATCAGCAATGATCCTCATCTGACAATACCATGTACAATTTTACCAGGAAAAAGAGAAACAAATTTAAGAAGAGTAATTAAAGTCTATTCTGGGGGGGAGGAAATGAAGAGTTTAAATATAGTGAAATACTTTTAAGAAAATTAAAGTAAACCCATCGTTTTAATATTTCCACATTTGAGCTACGAAAAAATCAGAGAACCATTACTGACCTTTTGATATTAACAAAGTTTTTTTTATATATTTTATGTCTTATTAGAAGATAATAAAGGGTTCAGTGCCTTTTTTCCTTTTTAGAAAGGTCTCAACTGGATGGACAATTAAGTTAAATAGTAAGATTGGGGAGATGAAATGTTATTCTATAGGGTGAGGGTTTAGTTAGTGACTGCTGCACAGACACTGAAAGTCATTAAATGGTATGTATGTTCATAGAATAATAGTCTTTTGAGAGCCCTCAACCAAAAGAAAACATTTAGTTCTTGCTTCATTGTAGGAATTGTTTTAATTAGACAACAACTGGTTCCCAAACAAGTAAAGGCAGAAGAACATTTGCCAGCAGGACACACACCCAAAGACAGCTTTGCTGTAGTGGGGCGGGAGTTCTCATACTTGACCTTGATTGATAGAGGACAAGTCCACATACTTAGTCCCTGTAGCTCCAAACTGCTTAGCCAATATTCCTTTACCCTTCTTCAATCACAGTCTTCCACATCCTACTGAAGTGTGAGTGGTAAGGCATTGCATTTGTACATCTGTAACTGCATCACAGCTATAGTTCTACATTCAGTTACAAAAGACACAAAATCACTGCTGTTCTCTGCATTGAATTTCGGGGGGGGGGGGGGAGGAAATAACAAATAGGTATGCCCAAACCAGGATGGCCTAATTATATTACAGGCCTGCAACTGATTCTCTGCAATTAAGTTATTCCAAGGAGTGTCTTACAAAACTGCTGGCTCTGGGGCCTGAAATTAACTTGTTGCAATTCCTTTGCATTTCATATAATTTGGGATGAATCAAGGAATAACTGGTCTGTAAAATGGAATTCAGAGAATGGTTTATATCCCACATTATAAACCTTCTTTGTGGATCCTTTGAATTAGACTACCGTTTCAAATGAAGCTCTGAAGTCCTTTATATATTTTTAAATGCCCATGTGTCTATGTGTAAAGGAGCAAATTGCAAAACCAGAAAATCCCTTTTGTGTGTGCATTTTGCTGCAGCTTCATCTTCTATACTACATGTAGCTGGAGGGAAAACTGAAAAGAAAACTTTTATAATGGTTCCACTGATATTTTCTATATTTCCAAACAATAATTATAGTATATAATACCAAACATGAAGATTTCTACAGGGGGAGGGAAAGGAGTTGTATTCCATTTTGAAATGTGTAAACTATATGTATTACACTAATAGCTTATTAGTAAGTTCTTGCTATTTTTCAACTTTTTTAGGAAAAGTGCTAGGAAAAGAAATGGTGATAAGTAATACACACATTTCTTTGCTCCTTTGCTAATGTTTATTAGAGGAAGTTGTTTATATATTTGATAGAATAAGTATGCCAAGTTGATCCTTAGAAGCTTGCATTCAAATGCCTCACTTAGTTTCTGTTTAAGGGCATTATTATTATTTATTATCAAATTTATTTGCTACCCATTTCATGGTTCAAGGTGACTCTGAGGTCCCACTCGCCATCCTCAGGCTGGTGCTTTCTGCTTCATGTCAGAGCGAGCAAAGTGTGATCGGAGCTGCTGTCTCTCTATAAATACTGTGGGGGGGGGGGGCTGGTGTGCTGGGCTGGTTGGCTGAGCTGCTGCCTCTTGATTGGTTGATGGAGTTGATGTTGGTATAATGGGCTGTGTGGTGGCCTTGTGAGTTTTGTTGTTGTGATATCCTGGGTCTTGTGCTGTAATCTCCTGGGTCGTTTGTTGTGTAGTGATCTCTTTTCCATTAGCCTCCCGTGTTTAACGGCTTGGGTAATGGGTTGTGTGATGGCCTTGCGAGTTCTTTTGTTGTGAAATCCTGGGTCTTGTGCTGTGATCTCCTGTGGGAATTCCTAAGGGAATTGATGCAAATTATAGACAAACAGAGAGGTAGACATCCCAATATAAAAATAGTTAGGATTAAATATATCTGAAAAAATATTAAATATATCTGGAAAAAAACATCAGTGGAGGAGGATGGGGTTGACTTCTTTCCTAAAGGCAGAAGGAAAAGGTATAAAGAGCCTAATATTGAAGAGAACTTTCTCATAAATTAGGAGTAAGATCTCATTTATCTAACAAACCTCTTCCCCCCAAAAAAAGTCTATCATACAGATTTTAATACCCTGGCAAATTTATAATAGAACAGGTGGGCATTCAGATAATGAAACCCAGCTCTGCTTTTGGAAATAAAAAGCAATTGGCAGCTAGTCAGAACTTTCAATATGGGAAAAATATGATCCTAATACTGTGCACTAATTAGCAATGTTTCATATGAAATTAGACTTTTGTAAGACCTGATTAGTTTTCATTCTGGCCTTGGGATGGTCCCAATATCTGTATCAGTGCTTTTTCCCCTTTGGAAACTTTGGTATAATTTGACTGCTTTTGCCACCGAGTTCCTTTTGCTTCTTTTTGGAATGTTCAATCTTTTCTAATCCTGATTTGCTTTACTATTATCTTCATACTGCACAAACACACAAATACACACACACAATCACACAAAATAGGTGATATGAACCTCTTGAACGATTGGATCAAAAACTACAGTGAGATACTTGAACATGAGCCATTAGAGTACATATCTGAAGATCAAATCTAAACCTGTCCAATAAAAAGCTCTAAAAAGCATAACAGGGTCTTAATAAGCAATTAATACTTCGATTATTTTTTTGTTTTCGTGTGTTTTAACTATAAATCTCACATTTTTCAAGCATTGAAAAATAGTAGAGTCAGCCCTCAGATTCTTCATACTGCACCTCTTCATTCACAGCTTGTTTATGGCTAGATACTTAAATACAGGGAACATAGTGATCCTCCCTCTAATGACCTCCTGTCTCAGCTAATGGCCCGTTGCCATCCTGAAGTGCAATTAACAGCATAAAAGTTTCCAAAGCAACTGTATAATTCTTCTACTGTTACCTGGAAATCCATCACTTTCACTTATCTTTCTATAATGGTCTTGACCACTAGAATCATCTACCTATCAACTGGCAACACATATGTGAAAAAAAAATCTGCTGAAATTACCTTGACCTCATTTTCTCCACAGCTAGAAACCACATTGTCACAATGAAGACAGAGTGGGTAAAACTCAGTTTCTTGGTCTCCAGCAGTTTTCCTCTGATACTTGCCCATTTATGGAATTGCTCATATGCACACAGGGTTGCTGAAACATATTGGCTTAGCAATGCCTCTTTGCCACTAACTGAAACCTGTGGACTCTGTTAGTGAACAGAGATCTGGTCAATCAAATATTTATTTATTTATCTAATTCACATAACCACCTATCTTAAAAAGAAGTGAGATATTAATGATACCAGCTTCGTCATAATCAGAGTGGAATTCCAAGGGTGTTTTATTCTTAAAGCCTCATGGTCAGATTGTGAGTAATGTATCTATTTTGATTACACACAATAACAAACCAAATATTTGAAGAGTAGCAAATAACTATTCAAGTATACACAACTACCCGGGTGTTTGTCATATGTCTGCTACCTTGCCTTTATAGAACAACAAAAAAAGGGTATCATAGAAAGTTGTTCTACTTAGGAGCATGGAGAATTTTCCTATACTATTTGTTTATTTAGGTCAGTATTATTTACTCTGCTTGAAGCTTTCCAGCCCAGTGATCTTCCTCATCGGCTGCTGCATTTAGTTGTTCAGATAGGTAATCAGGGATTAAACCTAGGCTCTTCTTTGTGCAAATCACATGCATTTTTTCAAATTTTGTAGCCTATACAGTCTCTGCTACTGCTATGTTAATCCTTGTTCTGGAAACCCAGGAACTGCTTCATAATGGAGCCATAAATTTCACAACATGGTTCTGTGGAGCGAAGAAAATGCATTAGATTTAAGACAGACCATTGATCTATTCAAACCAAAAGCTGTCAGTCCCGGTGAGCCATGACTCCCAGGGGATCCTGGTGGACCAAAAGTTTGGTTTTCCAAACTTTCAGATGCAAATGGCAGAGACTGAAATTGAAATTGAATACACATTTAGCCTATCTGAGAGGTCACTCCAAGAGTGGTCCAATGCATAGTCACCATACCTCTACCACACAAAGTAGAAGGGACCTGAACTAAGGGTGAATGCTCTTTTACCATCTCCATATGCTACAGCACCGATACTAGCTCAAAAAATAGAGCACCGAAGGTCAGAAGCTTTTTTTCCCTTGTCCTCTAGCTGCTATCAAAGACAGAAGCAGCATGAGATCTGAGTAGGTCAAAGGCAAATGTACTGTATCTGTTGTTTGCCAATTCAAACAAGAGTTTCAGTGACTGACCCAGCTCATGAATCACACGAAGCTGCCATATGATTGGTTTGGTTTGGGTTTTGTAAACCTTGCTAATTGTAATTTATTCAGCAAATCATGGATAAGCCAACCACTCTGGTATTGAGCAAGTGATCCTTATATTTTCAACATACTTGTTTTCATCTTTAGCAGACATTATTCTGAGTAAGGTTAAAGGGCTAAGAAAGATCTCTTCTGATGCAAAGCACAGCCAAGACAATTAAGAAATGTTACAAATTCTAAATAGAATTTAGAATAACAGGGTTGGAAGGGACCTTGGAAGTTTTCTAGTCCAACCCCCTGCTCAGGGGTGTCAAACTCAATTTTATTGAGGACCACATCAGTGTTGTGTTTGACCATGGGGGGCTGGGGTGGGCATGGCCAGGGTGGGCATGGCAGCTCAATGTCACTCCTGTCAGGGTGCCTATGGTTGCCCGAGGGCTCTGCTAACGAAAATGAGCTCCTGACCTCCATTTTCAGCTGCCACTGCCTCCTGCAACTCTCTGCCACTAAAAACGGAGCTCATGAAGGCACCGCGAGCCGGTCCTTCATTGTTTCCAGGGTGGCCCCATGGGCCAGATCTAAGTACCCCATGGGCCGGATCTGGGGCCTGAGCCTTGAGTTTGACACCCCTGCCCTAAAACATTTCAGACAAATGGTTGTCCAATTTCTTCTTTAAAACTTCCAGTGTTGCAGAATTCACAACTTCTGGAGGCAAGTTGTTCCACTAGTGCAGGGGTGGGCAATTATGGCTCCTTCATGACTCGTGGACTTCAACTCCCAGAATTTCTGAGCCAGCCATGCTGGCTCAGG
>JAEANM010013834.1:0-14239 GCA_017656035.1 Myanophis thanlyinensis | reverse complement strand
TTGTGTTTGGAGGAGAGAGAATGCTGAGTTGCATCCAAAGAACACCATACCTACTGTGAAGCATGGGGGTGACAACATCATGCTTTGGGGCTGTTTCATATAGACTAAATTTAGTGTGTGTGTTTATATTATATAAAATATACAATTATATTATTTCTTGAATTATCAGTTTATTTTACATTTAGAGAGCCACTTTGGTGTAGTGGTTAAGGTGCTGACCTAGAAACCATGAGACTGTCAGTTCTAGATTTGTCTCACATATGAAAGCTAGCTGCGTGACTTTGGACCAGTCACTCTCTCTCAGCCCAAGTTACCTCAAGGGTGGTTGTGAGGAAAACAGAAGAAGGGAGTTACATTGGTATGTTCATAATCTTGACCTGTATATGAAAAGAAAGCTGGGAGATAAATCTAAAAAAAGGAAAGAAGAATTAGATGCTGACCTGTTCCGTTCAGCAAATCTCTCCAGATTTTTTAACCTTTGCTTCTGATGCATGTTTGCATGAAGAGGCAGTGGATTGCAGTCCATGATGGTCAAAAGTGCAGTGAGTCGCTTGATACAATCTATGCTGTTTGCAAAAACCATGGTTCTGCCTGGATGTTGCAGCAGAAAATAATAGAGGTAATAATCTTTCTCTTCTGCATCACAATGGATTCTGGTCTCTGTGAGAGTCTCCACAGTTGCCTCTTTTCTAGTCAAATCTATCACTTTGGGCTTTCCCTTAATGCCCACTTTTTGCATCAACATTTCCAACTTTGTCTTCCTGTCAATTTTGATAGCATTTTTCTTCTGCAGAACTCTAGTGGGAGTTTGATGGATCAAAGTCAGAGTGGCAGAGAAGACAAATGTCTGACGTTTTGGATTATGCTGTGTGTCACTCAACATTTCCAACAATTGAGACAGTTCTAAGAAATGTCCCCTCTCCACCATCCGGTCTGCTTCATCAATCACCAGGCATCTGTTGGATGGATGCAAGACAGTTTGAAAGTTTTTATATAACATTTGGAAATGAAACAAGGTTCAGAAAAGCCTAATTTCTTTTCCCACAGCAGCTACAGCAGATCCTTAGTTGATCCATCAGGACATTTCCAATGTTATTGCACTGATTATGTGCTCACACTTTTATTTAAAGTACTCTGAAAACAACGTATTCCCATCAGATGTTATGATTATATATATATTCTTTGCACCTATCAGCTGCTGTCAGATTATAAATGGGCTATCAATTTCTATTGAAGTACAACAAGTTAAGGGAATACCTTAGAAAAGCTCAGACATATAAATACAACAATGTAAAGGTAGTCCTTGATTTATGATCACAATTAGGTTCAGAACTTCTGTTGCTGAACAATGAGTTCATTAAGTGAGTCACATCTAATTTTATGACTTTGTTTCCCATGGCTGTTAAGCAAATCACCGCAATCATTAAGTGAACCATGTGGCTTTTCAGCCAATATGTTAATGGACTAGATTTATGCAATATATTGTACTGTACCATGAATTATACTGGCTGAATTCATATATTATGCTAAACAACAATCAGACCCATTGCATAATGTGTAAGTCCAATTAGTTAATAGCAGGAGAGAAAAATATTTAAGACTCTAGGACAGGAATGAGGAAGCTGTGGTTGCTGAACCAAATAGTATGATCAATAATTAAAAAAAACACTGTGTACCTTGATAAAATTAAGATTAGTTTATCAGCTATTACTTTCTGAGTAGATCCATACTTTAATTGCCAACTGATTACTAAGACTCCGGTGTGGGTTTCTCTTAAAAAATGATTGGAAGTTGTAACTGATGCACAATGCAGCAGCCAAACTGTTAACAAACTATTTATTTATTCAATTTATGTGCTGCCGATCTCATTCTAAAAAGCAATTCTGGCCAGCTTATTCTGGGCAATGTTTATATTTACGATTTAAATATAATCATTATATTTAAATCATAAAGACCTTAAAACATTACATATGGTAATAATATCATACAATAGCCAAATGCTTACTGAGATAATTTAAGCTGCGATTGGCCCAAAGAGTTTAGGATCTGATTATCAGAGGGATTGCTGCTTTTTCTGAACAATTTTCTGATTACTATAATCAGTAAGAATAGTTCTGTGAAGATGTCCTTGATGCCAGAAAGCTTGAAGGATTTAAAAAAAAAAAATCACCAGGGCAATAGAAATAATTTAACCTAAACTCTCCCAACATTCACAAAGGCAAAAGCAAAATTTCATAATCAAGGATAAAATAATTAAAAGCATTTAAAAAAAACACAAACCTACCTCTGCTGCTGTTAATGATACAAAGGCTATAAAATCAAAGAGACCAATCTCCTAGTTTGATTGCAATATTATTTCATACTTTCTTTAAAAAGAACTCAATTATTAACATGACAAGTTTGACTCTCAGGGAACAGTCTCAATGATGCGGCATAAACCATATTTTCTTAAGACCCGGAAATATGTAAGTACGTCAAGAGTTTCAGCCTTGAAGAGACCCCCTGTAATACCTGAGCTGCCATAGATTGGAGAGATGGGGCTGCTTCTCCTGGATTAGCTCCCACAGGCGCCCTGGGGTTGCGATGACAATCTCTGGCTTCCTCTTCAACATCCTTTGCTGTTTTTGAGGAGCCATTCCTCCAACAAGAATGGCTGTTTTAATATCTGAAGCAAAGAATTGAACATTTAAATGTACAAATCACTGCTCTTGCTATGTTATATTCAACTCCAGGGTATTTCCAGCAGAGGCATAATGACATTTACTTTGTGAGAAGGTAGTGGGTGACAGACAAGTAACTTTCGGGCAGCCAGTTTATTGTCTGAAGGAAATGGGGCACATAACCGGGAATGTCACCTAGTCTTTTGCAAAAGCTTTAGGTACCCATTTTGCTCCTCCACAAAAAAAAATAAAAATAAAATCAAGCTCTCCTCATCATACAGCTGAAATTAGGAGATTCTGCGTCAATCTATACTACTTTACATTTTAACTGAATTGCCTTTGCCATAGTTTGACTATTGATCTCTTCTAAACAGATCTTTCTAGAAAACATTTTGGTCTTACCTGCAAACTTGATAAGTTCACTTTTTACCTCTAAATCAAAACTGTTTAAGAAAAAGTTAAACAGTGGAAATCTCCACATAGGGCCGTAGAAAGTCAGCTTTTAATTTCCTCCACTGACAAAGCTGATTATTTACCCCTACTCTTTGCTTATTTTTTTAACCATTTAGCAATTCATAAAAATTCAGCTAATCCCTTGGTCATTTAAAGTTATTCAAGAACCTCTGATGAAGAATGTTGACTCAGCCTTCCATCCTTCCAAAGTGGGTAAAATGAGGGCCCAAATTGTTCAGGGCAATGTGGCGACTCTGTAAATCACTTAGAGTGGGCTATAAAGCACTATAAAGTGGTATATAAGTCTAAGTACTATTGCTATGCTATACAACATTGAGTGTCACTTCTGTGAGATGGGTGGTCCTATGTGTGTGATAAAAAAGCAAATAAACATCGTTTTGCTAGTATCCACGTTGATATGAGGAAAAAATGAGGAATATCTACTTTTGTAGAATCTATGTTGATTATTAATCTATGTATAAATTCAATTTATCGTCATGTTAACTTACCCAACATTCAATAAAAAGCTACAATATAATACGCATGTTTAAATGATTATTTGTCAGAAAGTGTGACTGTTCTCAAGTCATTTAGATCATCATTGATCAGTTGAAAAATATGGCATTGTCAATTTATTGCTACGTTTCTGAATATGTGATTAAAACATATAATATTTCATGAAGCAAGACAAGAGGTTTCAGATACTGCATTAACAGGCAGAACTATTTATAGGGATTGCCACTAGCATTCCCTTGCAAATACTGCTTATAAATAAATCAAGGAGATAATAGCTCAATTGTAGGCCAGGATGCTTTGCATGCCAACTTGTAGGCAATTATGGACTAATGGGAGCAATACTCTTACCTGGCATGATAGTTACCTGCATTCCTTCCTGATTTAACAAGGATTAAGCTACTATACTTTATTTTGTCAGGAAAAAAGGACAAAGAACTATTAACAAATCTTAACACGTAATCAGAGAGAGAAATAAACTTAAAAGTCATATAAACCCAACTCCTGTCAATGCAGGAAATATACTCAACTATGTCCAATAACTGCTCATCCAACTTCCAAAATTCCTCACAAAGACAGGACTTCCCATCTGGGAGCAAACACAGCTTGCAGTGTCAGAAAGTTCCTCTTGACATTTAAATTGACTTTCTTGTAATTTAAATCCATTCTTTTTACATTGTCTTTAAAAGCAGCAACAACAAAATACTAATCTGTTTCATTACTTGTCAATGGGCTTTATACAGAATGTGGAATGTATCCATATCTCAATAAATTAAGGACAATCTCCTGTGTTCTGAAGAGGCTTTGTTTTTTACTAGTCAGGGTCAAGAAAAGAAGCCAGCAAGACAACAATATTTCAGCTAATCTTGAAAGCTTTAGTTTGCTACATTTCTAGAGACTAAAGAGAGCAAACTGATCAAGTTCCAAGCATATGTTCACAGCAAAAATGAAAATTAGTAAGTTAAAAAAAACAACAACCAGCAAGAATCCTTTCAGAAAGCTGGAACTGCATGCCGTATCATATTCTATATTTTTCCTGGAGGGAACGGAAAAAGAGTTCTGCAGAAAAATTAAATATTAGGATAGGAAACCTGAAGCAATATTCTTACATTATGCACAATGCGACACTAGGAAGAGACATACCTGTGAACTTGGCCACTGCATCAATATGATGTTTTACTTGGACAGCCAGTTCCCTTGTAGGAGTCAAGACCAATCCCAGAAGAGGATTATTTTTATCTTTAACAGAATTCTGTTTTGTGGAATCCATGCCAAATCCAGAATCTTGCAATAACTCCATGGAGTTTACTGCCACAGACTCATTGTCATCTGCAGGAACACTAGTTTCATCAGTATCTGAATTTACATTCCTTGTTTCTTCACTTGTGTGCTGCTTTTCCATTTCATCTTCACTGTCCGCTGTTTCTTCAAATGTGCTGGTTGCCATATTTTTTGAGCTGTACCACTGTAGAATGGAATGAATCATCGGAATGGCAAAAGCAAGAGTCTTTCCACTCCCTGAAATGCACACAAACACCAACGTTAGGACATATGGGAAGCCAATGTTATGCCTTAACGCACCAATTATCCCTCTAAACCACAATTGTTATTACACAATTTATCCAAGGATCTTTCTGATCTTTTTAGTTATTGAAGACATTTTAAAAGGAAGGGTCAATGAGCAATCTGTGAGATACCATGTTTTTGGGACTATTCTCAAAACTTTGAAGCCAGGAAAAGAACAGGGTGTAAAGTAAAATTAAATACATTAATAAAGTACATGCCATTTGTTGAATAATGGCCATTCAAGTACTTCTATCAAGGTTAAAAAGACTTGAATGAACGTGTTTTTTTTTAAAGCAAGCTCCACACTATAGATCTCTAGGATGTGAAAGGCAGCATGAATCAAAGGAGTCTATTAATTTCACTTAAGTCCTTAGACGACTTATCGGTCACAGCACGAAATAGAATAGTATTGGTTTGATTAGTATTGATTTGTATTGACTGGTAACTAATATTTCAGAATCTTAGAAACTTCCCTTTGATCAACAATGAAGCACATTGGAGAAACTATCTTGCATCTGAGGATGTGTCAGCCTTTCCAGGTAAGCCAGAAAAAAAATATTACTGTTTTTTTTGTTAAGGGACCAGTATGTGCCAAAGCAGCATAAACAATTGTGCTGTATAAACATGCTAATAACAGATAGAATTACGCACAAAAACAAAACAAAAACAGTTTTTGTTCCCAAGCAACCCAGATTTTGTTCTTAGGGCTAAATTATGTTACTTGAATAAGATTACACACTGCACCTATTTTGCCAGTGATGGAAATGAATAAAGTAAATCAGTGCAGTCCTTACCACTGATTGCACCCTTTCCAATTTCTCTAGGCCCTGTTCAAATATTTTCAAAGTTAACTCTACATTCCCAAACAAAAAAAGAATGAGTCTTCACACTTTTGCTGTGCCATTCACCAAATACAAATTCTAGAACAGTTAGAATCAAGTATACACAAATAGAGTATTTTTACTATTCATATTTCCATGTTTTATGATATGGAGGCATACCTGTTTCAGCAGCACCAAGGATATCCATGCTATCTCGAATTGCAGATGGTAGAGTTAGTGCTTGGATGGGAGTTGGTGTACTGAACCCCAATTCACTCAATGCCGAAAGGACCGGCTTAGGAACAAAGAGGCTCTTCCATGCAGAAACATCTGTTTTGTGATCTGATTTTGTGGCTAAGACTTTGGCTGCCCAGTTATTAGCTTTTTTGGAAGCTCCAGTTGGTTCAAGAACATTTTGGGGAGAACATGATTTCTTCTTTTTCCCCCTCTTCTTTTTCTTTGCCGGTTTTCTTTCCAGGCTTATCACCTCTGTTGGCTCATAATCTTGTTGCTCATACTTAACAAGGGCTTTTTTGCAACTGGCATCCTGTTCAATTTCTTTTTCTTCTGTTTCAATTTCCTCTTTCTTCCTTTCTCCGTGTTCTAAATTTTTCCCCTTTTTTCTCTTCTTGAGGGAAGTGGCACTAGATACTTTTTCAAGTTCTTCATCATTAAATTTTCTTTTTGCAGCTTTATCTTCTCCCTCTTTCAAGGAAGACACCAGTTTGTAATTGGTAAGCTCTTCAAAACATATTATGCCTCCAAGCTCTTCATCTGCAAAGAGATTTGGGTCAATCTCAATGGGTTTCCATTGCCCTGTAACTTTGATGCCTTTTTGTTTCAGTTTAGATGATGCTTTAAACTTGTTTCTTTTAGGCTTCATAATGGACCTTTAAACAAAGGACAAAGGAAAACACTGAAAGTAAGGCTAGGAGTTTATAACCGAGCCAGACAGCTGAAGATGACTGAAATACTGCCCCATCAATATGGAATTTTCATTCAAGAGTCTTTAGCTTCTCTGTCAGACTGCCACATCTCCATGTCAGAAATTACTCAACATGGCAAGGCTAGAAAAGAATATTTACTACATATTAAGATGAAACCAGTGAGCTAAACTGCTCTCTATCAATGTGGAGACTCTCTTTATAACCACAGTAATTATTTATTAATTATAACAGGTATTTAGTTTTTTGCTTTTCAGTCTTAGAGCTATGTGACTGTTGGCTGAAGCCAGCATTTCTCCCTTAAGAAATTCAATATTCCTATATAATCATAACACTTTCCCATTTAGAGACTGCTCCTTTACTAAAGGATTAGTTTAAAAAGTAAGGAATTAAAATTACATTCTAGTAACATCTAGTCGATTTCTGCTTCTATGTGGAAGCGGAATTTAAGACATAGAACCTTTTTTTTTTCTCTGCAGAGAAGTTTTATGTGTCCTCTGAAAATCATGCACTCACACCAGGATCAGATAGGGAACAACAATACTGGAAAAATATTCACAGATGGCAGCTTTGATTAAAATCTATCTTAGCTATGCAGTAAGATTTGTCTTAATTAAGCAATTAATGTCTTATAAATGCAGGACTAAATTTGATGAAGTTGAAGTACAAATATTCTTTTTGCTAGTTCATTTTGAAAAAATAGCAAAATTTGAGTGCTTATCTTAGGTCTTTGTAGTAGGAGACAGTTTAAAACATACTAGCTTAAAAAGCAATTCATTTTTCTGGTTAACTATTCAGCGTGATTCCCATTTCTTTAGCAACCTTCAGATTCTTTTCCTGCCTAGGTACAAGATTGCTATCTGAATACAGGTTAAACTAAGCCATGTTGAATAAGCCAGGGATGCAACTTGTTCATTATTGTTTTACTCTAAATTACATATTTCACGTGTAATCCCACACATCATTCTTCACCATTGGGTATGCCCAATGAGAATGTCAGTTTTTCCATTTCTGCTTGAATCTATTTTAAAATACCCTTGATTTTTAATTGAGGATTTTCTACTTGCAGCCCATGTCCAGTTCTTGACCTATGGTCTTCCCTTATAATAACTATTATCCTCTTAGTTAAAAGTAATAGGTAGGTAATCACGAGATCTAGTCCTGCCTTAAGCACAATATCAGCTGGGGGATCTTCACTTTCTCTTAGCCCTAAGAAACAGGCCATGGCAGACCACTTCTAAAATCTTTCCAAGAAAACTGCAGAGATTTGCCCAGGTAGTTGTTAGGAGTCAACACTGATTTGCAGGCTAATTTGCAGGCTAACCCTAATGCAGGCTAGGCAACCTATAAGATGAAGAGCTATGTGCAATCATAAAAGCACTTAGAGTTGAATAATTAATGTGGCATAAAATATTTCAAATATATGGATAAATAAAACCCCAGAACATTGTTTGTGTGCGCAATTGCGGGTTTCAAATATTCATGGTGGAATGACTCCAAATCAGTGGCACATTGTTTGCTACTTTGAAATGGTAAATACAGAAACCATAGTATCAATTCTAAAACAGACTTAACACAGGAGGTTTTTTTCCCCATAAAGACAACCCCTCTGCCAGGACAGGAGAAATAAAAGAAAAAATATCTAGATTTTATTTTATGTCCCTGCTATTGGACAATAATCCTTTTCAGTAAAAATTGCAAATCACTTCTCTAAATCAAATGCTTTCAGAATGCTAATATTAAATGTCAAACTTGTAAACTGAAGAGAGCCACAAAACAAGAATCTAATGGCTTTTTCCTCTTCCAATAAAATATATACAGGCTACCCTCAACTTTTGATCACAATTGAGCCCAAAAGTTCTGTTGCTAAGACAGGAAGTTCTTAAAGTGAATTTTGTCCCATTTTATGACATTTTATGTTAGTTGTTGAATGAATCATTGCAATTAAGTGAATCACATGATCCCAGGATCCTCATCTGTCATAAATTCATATTGGTTGCCACCAATCTGAATTTTGATCACATGATCATGGGGATGCTGCAACAATTGTAGGTGTGAAAACTGGTCATAAGTTACTTTTTTCAGTGCTGTTGTAATTGTAACTTCAAACAGTTGCTAAATGAATAGTTGTAAGTCAAGGATTATCTGTACATATTATGAGCAGATATTATAGTTTAACAATACTGAAAGTCCAGTTTAAAAAAAACCATAACTACTAAAGCTTTATTGTTAATAATTCTCTTAGGAAGAAGAAAAAAAATCTGTCCTATGAATACTCCTACTTCAACAGGCCTCAATATGTCCTTCATATGCCTATGTTCTCTTCTTTGTTTTTGAACATTTGGTTCTGCATATTTTGTTCTGTACAGCAATCTCCTCAAATTTGGTTGTAGATTTTTTAATTGCAGGCATTATTCACATACAACTTATATAATTATTGGCAACTGTACCCTGGTCTAAGGAATTAAAAGTTTATGGGAAGCAAGGAACTGAGATTAAAAAAAACAGAGTAGAAAAGGAATACTTTTAAAGTATGCATCTCAATTACACATAGAAGTGGGAAGAAATATGTTTGAAATATATTACCTTATAAAAAGGATTCAGAGACAGTTTAAATATACCACTTTACTTCAATTCAATCAATTCACTCCTTTATTGTCAATGCACAACATGTGTACAGTGAAACTGAATTACATTGAAATTGAATTATATTGAAATTAAAATACTAAATACTAATCAAATATTAGTGAAAATTAAAAAGGGATTCATAACAAATATGACAGTATTTTATAGCTAAAATAACTATGTAGATTGGTGAAACTGTAAAACGGACAGGATTCCTCTAGCATGCCAAGCCATGATTTGCCTATGTTTTAAAGAATAATACATAATTGGCTGACTTCACTGAGTTAAGCCATAAACCAAAATGAGTGGTTATATAACTTATCAAACTTCATCATGGTTAGTATGTGTATTCAGTCATTAACTTAATTTTTAATATACTATTCATTTTCATTTTTATTCTGCCTCTCCTCCCCAGAACACCCAATATCAAGCATTGCCACTTCCAATTTTATTTTCACAATAGCTTCTAAGAAGATTGTGTATAGTTATCCCAACAACATTTATTAAACATCATGGCTGAGTGAAGAGCTGAATTTAGGTCTCCTACACTGATAATGTCCTCACTAGGAGGTGGCATTTAACATTTGAGATTGCTGTTCTTGATTGCCTGCCGTTACAACATGTTATGAATAAAAAAAACTCTTAACACCTGAAAAATAAAGGTGATAGATCTATCTCTTGCCACTGCAAACAATGAAACTTATCCTGATTTTTTTTTAAGGTTATGCCTTTTGGGAATTCATCAATATCCACAGCTGACTGACTTGTCACTAATACTGTAACTATACATTTTAGATATTTTACAACTTCAAAGTTCTATTGTAAAAATTTAATCTAGTTTAGTCCAGGATTCATTTGTCACAATAAAAAAAAAATGCCTCTAGAGACCTCAGAAGCAGGAGGTAATAAGAGAAGCATATCCTTCCTCTCCTGTTGCTTCCTTGAAAGGGATACAAATTAATTGATAGCCTTTAATCAATCTTTCCCATTAGACTTATCCAATCTTATTTTAAAACCATCCATATTAGTGGATGTTACTGATTGCATGGTACTGCACATATTGTGTAAAGAAATCCCCCCCCCCTTTTTTTTTTGCGTGTTCTAATCCGCTTCCAATTTTAGTGGGGTTTTCTCCTTCCCCAGAGAGGAAGATAAACTTCTCCCCGTCCATTTGCTTCATGTCACGCAGAGTTTTATAAGTTTCAAGATAAACTGTCCCAATCAAATTAGAACCCTTCCCCCCACAAAAAAACCCCCTCTTTTTTTGAGCCACCTCAGTCTAACTACCGAAATGCCTCTTGGCAGGCATTACGATACGAGATTGGCGTTCCTAAGGCAAAGCGGGCATTCCATCCCGAGGCTTCCAAAGGATCGGCATTTTAAGTAGAAATAAATGTGTTTTAGGGATGAAGCCTTACCACGCGGCTTCGTGGCAGGTGGAAAACAGTTTTAGTAACATGAGCAGGCAAAGGGAAAGCCAGGACGATCCTATCACTTTATCCGCCGCCAGCCGTCACGTTACCTACATTTGCCTTTCTCCTTGTCCTTTTAACTACCGCTGATCGGATAACAACCCTCTTCCCCCATGTTCCTTTACCCGGTCAGAAGGTACTTCAGCTCGTTTACGGACCTAAAAGCCGCTCAAAACGCGTTTATACCATTCGAAAAACTCTATAGCAGCCTCTGCCGAACTCTACTGCGACGCTTCCTGGAAATTGTACCACGTGGAGGCTTCTCGGGAGCGTCCATGACAGGCTGACGTCATTATCCGGCGCCCACCGGTTCCCAAGCCGGATTAAAAGCGGTGGTCATTTCCTTTGCGATAAAGGCTGCAGCATTTTGTTTATTATTGTTGTTGTTGTTGTCATCGTCATTATTACTATTACTGTTATTCCCACCTATCGCCACCGGTCCCTGCATTGGTAATATGGGCGATCAACGAGAGATTCGTTGATTTTAAAACGCGAAATGAGAAGGAAGGGAAAATCTTGAGTTGGATGAGTTTGTGTCTTTTATGTATTTATTTTACAGCGCTTTATAACTACGATGGCTGTTACGCCAAAGCAGAAATGGGTGAGATTTTTCCGCTGCGGTTAATTTGTATTTGGGACTGGATGGGACAAGATTTGGGGCAAGCAATAAAATGTTTTCCCCACACATCCCTTTATGTACTACTACATGGAGAAGGAAAAGTAGACATGATCGGTTGATAATGATCGGCTACTAACAGGTAATATTGCCTGTGTTCACGTGACGGGTTATAGCCTCTATCTAATCTAAAACAATTAGAATGACCAGTAGATGAAAGTGAGGATTGTTTTCTTTTGCTAGCATCTTTTGCCCATCTGGATTTTTGCATGTTCATAATTAAATTAAGAACAGTTTATGCTTTTATTCTGATGCTAGGTATTTAGCTAACGTAGGCAAATTTCTAAAGGATTATGAAGGAGCATCTGGGAATCCTTGAGCAAGAATAGAAAATTAAAAAAAACATGGAAGAATGCAGTGGCAAGACATTTCCCTATAATGTCAAAAACTAGGATACTGTGACCAAAAGTTGAGAGTGAATTTGAGGGCATCTTTATTTAAATGTAAACAATAGTATCCCCTGTGCTAATTATAAGATTGGAAATGAAATAGCGTATGGAAAAAGAAGAAAATTTGGCCTGTATGTAATACTGATTTGGTTAGATTTATTCAAAAAAAACAACAACCCACAACTGTCTTCCAGCAATCTAAAAGCCAATTTTACAAAAGGATATTTCCAACAGACATTTCCAGAAAGATACAAATACAGATTAACAGAGCTGGAAGGGACCTTGGAGGTCATCTAGTCCAGTGGTCACCAACCGGTGGTCTGCAAGAAAATTTTGGTGGTCCACAGGAGCTGTTCCAGGATGACCAATGGGCCAGTCCTGTGATGAGCTCTGGAATATGGGACCGGCCAGGCAGCTCGTGGGGCTTGAAATCTCCACCGTACAGGGTGATGTGTGGAACTTTGCAGGGGTGCAACATGCAAGGAGTAGCACAGCCATTGCTGGCCAGAACGAGGTAATGGTGCTGTTGCGGGGATGGAATGGTGGCACAGACAGGCCAAAGCAACTTGTATCAGCAACCCACGGCTTTTTCATTCTCCTGGTGTGGTTCCCTGTCAGTTGAAACAACCAGACGCTTGCCTCGTCCTCCCCTCCCAGTTACTCCTTGCCAGGCCCAAGAAAGTAAGGGTGGTGGATGGAGACTCGCTCTATATTCCAGAGCAGGAGCTCTGTACTTGTTTCAGCTCTTGCTGGATCACTCTCGCGGGTGCTTCTTCCCGCCCTCAGTGTTGCATGCACCTCGGCCACTCAGGGAGACACGTGACTTCCTCTCCACCCCAACCCAGCAGTTTCTCCCGCTGCTGCTGTTGGTGCCTCTATGACCTGCCTTGCACAGCACAGTTAAATTTAGCGCACTTCACAATGAGGGAGACGACATCCCCTCCTCTTGGAGCCCATTACAAGGAACAGAAAGAGACAGATGAGAAAGAGAGAAAGAGATGAGAGATAGACAGAGAGAGACAAAAAGAGACAGAAAGATGAGAGACAGAGACAGAGGGAGACAGAGATGAGAGACAGAAACAAACATGAAAGAGAGAAAGATGGAAAGACGAGTGACGAGAGAGATGAGAGGCAGAAACAGATAAGAGTTGAGAGAGAGAGACAGAGGCAGAAGGAGAGGGAGAGAAAGAGACAGATGAGAGAAAGAGACAGAGACAGATGAGATGAGAAAAAGAAGCAGAGAGATGAGAGAGACAGAGAAAAGAGAGATGGGGGGAGAGGGGGAGGTTGCAGAAACAGGCTGCCAAGCTAAGTACCCGAAGGACCCCCATTCCATCACTGGGTGTCCAGGCGCTTCAGAAGCAACACTTCAGCGAACGGCGCGCTAGATTCATATTAGAGGTCCCCGGGATTTAAAATTATGAATTTAGTGGTCCCTGGGGTCCAAAAGGTTGGTGACCCCTGATCTAGTCCAACCCACTGACCACATAGAAGACTCTACACCAAGATGGAAAAGCTCTTTTCAACTAGTAAAAACAGAATTCCCACTGCAATTCAGATCACAAACTCCTTGCAAAGTGTTAAACTGCATTTAACAACAATATAATACCATGAATTCAGCAGTATTCCATTTGATTTTGTAGTGAAAGTATGGATTTAATGGATTAAATTTCATAAATAGAGCTGTGGACTCAGATTTCTGTGATTATCACAAGATTCAAAACATCCCAAAATATAAAAATCAAAAGAAGGTAAAATACTTTCTGTTCACATGTTGATAGCAGCTGAAGAATATTACAGAATATTACATATTACACCTCTCCTGCGCGAGCTGCACTGGCTTCCTGTGGCCTTTCGGGTGTGATTCAAGATATTGGTGATTACCTTTAAAGCACTCCATGGCTTAGGACCTGGGTACCGTCAGCCTCCAGCCGACTGGTGCGTTCCCACAGGGCAGGCCTCCTCGGGGTTCCACTGTTGGGACGATGTCATCTGACAGACCCGAGGGTACGAGCCTTCTCTGTGGCTGCACCCTCCCTATAGAACGAGTTGCCCCCGGAGATTCGGACCATTGCGGATCTGCGGGCCTTCCGGCGCGCATTAAAAACCCACTTATTTCA
>JAEANM010013833.1:0-14239 GCA_017656035.1 Myanophis thanlyinensis | reverse complement strand
TTCTATTCTATTCTAGTGCTTCTCAAACCCATTCCTTCACTCATTCCTTCGTTACCCCAAAACCACTTATCAGAAAGTCTTCTTGTCCTTGTTGTGATTGGGAAATGGGTTTGTTTCCCAATCACCACAAGTTTCCCTTTGGGTAAAGGGAAAAACAACCCAACTCCACCACCACCCCAGTTTTGGATCATTTACTCAGGTCTGGGCAGTACTGTTCTAAAGGGTAGACCTGGGACATCCTATCCCTAAGGGAAGTCAGGATTTCGCACAATCCTTTCTTTGTTAGAAGGACCTGTCTGTCAACTTCTGCTTCCACCCTCCAAGATGGAACAGAACAATTAGGAAATGTTATGCTGTGAACAGATTCTGGCTACCGATCAATGGCTTCAGGCTAACAACCTAGCCTTGTAACTTTTTCGAGAGTCACCTTAACTCCCGTCTTCCTGTTGTTCACGGAAAGTACCTTCTTTCCAGCATTGTGAAAACCAGCAACCTTTGTAAGCAAGCAAGCATCGATAGTACTTCCCTCCCCCACCCCACATTATTTCCAAGCGATGGTATGGATCAGGAATAAAAGGGTTGCATTGTGCTTTATTTTATTTTGTAAAAGAAAGAAGAATTGTTTCAGTCTCCTTTGTAGTGAGAAGGGCAGGTGTAACCACTCCAGGCATTTAAGCAATGATTTGTATTCTGTGCCTCAGTTCTCCTGGACCATTTTTACAGTGGTTCCAAGAGACATCTTATTATATGATGGTATTTTGTGCCAGTAATTGTAAAACATCGTTTAAGAGCAGACGGGACCCATAAAAATGTGCCAATGGGGCTTCACTCTTCTCAAAGTTGGTCTGAGGATCCCTACTACTACCCAATGTTGTTCCTTGGCTTCTTCTATCACTAGATAAGTGCAAAAACACAACCACATTCTGCAGGGCAGAATTATCGTTGAAAGAATATTTAAAAAAGAAGAAGAATTCTCTTTTGGGAAACTGAATGAAATCTGTAGAAGAAATGGGGAGCAGTGTTCCTCTCCAGGAGCCATCCCTATAGGTAACCCTCAACATACAGCCATCCATTTGCAGGGATGGGCAATTATGGCTCCTTCATGACTGGTGGACTTCAACTCCCAGAATTCCTGAGCCAGTCATGCTGGCTCAGGAATTCTTGGACTTGAAGTCCACGAATCATAAAAGAGCCATAATTGCCCACCCCTGATTTAGAGACTATTCAAAGCTACAATGATGACACTTAAAAAAGCAACTTATGATCATTGTACACACACGACGGCCTACCTTCAGACCCATCTAACATGGTAATAAACTTTGCAGACCATACCACCATGCTGGGCCTTATCACAGGAGGGCATGAAACAGCATACAGGAAAGAAATCCAGAAGCTAATTACATGGCTCAGAAAATGTGCACCTAAACACCAGCAAGACTAAGGAGATGGTGCTGGACTTCCAGAAACAGAGAGAGGTACCTGCCCCACTCTATATCAAGGGGGGCAGCGTGGAGAGGGTTTCTTCCTTCAAATTCCTAGGAGTGCACCTCAACCAAGACCTCACCTGGAAAAGTAACACGTCCCAGGTGAACAGGAAGCCCCAACAGAGACTCCATTTCCTAAGAGTCTTATGGAAAAACCAGGTGGCACAGCGGCTGATGACTTCCTTCTACCGGTCAACAATAGAAAGCATCCTCACATACTATGTCACGGTATGGTACACCGGACTAACAACCATGGACAAAAAAGCACTACAGAGGGTAATGAGCACAGCACAAAAAATCATGGGCTGCCCCATAACCGCACTGGAGGAGATTGCCCAGGTATCTCCTGGGGTTAGAGATTTGTTTATAAGTCTGGAGATGTATTCTGTATTTGAATGTATTCTGTGCTTGGTGTGATTGTACCGATGGAGGCTCATTCAATTTCGCTGCACACATGTCGGGCATTGACAATAAAGGATTGAATTGAATTTCCACACTTACGACCGTTGCATCATCCCCATGGTTATGCAATCCAAGTTTGGACACTGGCAAATGGCATGTATTTCTCACAGTTGCAGTGTCCCGGCTACTGACAAGCAAAGTCAATGGGAAAGCCAAATTCACTTAACGACCGTGTTACAAACTTAGCAACTGCAATGATTTACTTAACAACCGGGGCAAGAAAGATCCTAAAAATGGAGCAAAACTCACTTAACAACGGCCTTGCTTAGAAGTTGAAATATTGGGTTCAATTGTAAGTCATAAGTCAAGGGCTAGCTATAACCCAGAAACTCCTTTCGATGGTATAATCTGACCAATGCCTGACTTTATATACAAGAAGGACCCCTAGAAAGAAATGTGGCTGATTATATACCACCTATATCAATCTGTCCGGGAGAATTTAATTGGCATTACTGCAATGAGCCATAAGTAGACCCCAAGGTTCCTCCCGGCTGAAGGATGCTCATTTTGCCTTATGTATTTCTAGTAGTTCTAATCATCTGAACCTGCTTCTCTTCTTCTCTGAAATTCTCGTGTTCCTGAACCCTGAGATGGCACTGGGCATTGCGATGATCTCTCGATGTTTTATTCTTCCAAGGATTCCCAGGATATTTGTTTTGTGAGGCTGGCACTTTAGAGAGTTCCACACTGGAATTGTGTTGCATTCCACAATAACTACGTTGTCAAAGTTGAGAAACATTGCTATACAAACACCTTGCACACACCTGGTCATTTGCATTCTTTTAGCGAGTTGCTAAAAGAACACCTGGAGGTTTATCTGTGTCCTCAGGGTCACCTGAGTGGGTGAGAAGTGGGTGTGGAGCTTTCTTGGAATTGTTGAAAGGATGGTGTTGTAGACTGGAGATAGAAGATGTCATATCCCTCCCACCTCTGTTGTGAGAGGGCTGTTCAGTTTTGACATAGATGGCCTCTTTGGCCCTGTTCTGGCCCAGACTTCCCAAAATCACAAAGCAGACTCCTTGTCCTGACAAAACCCCTTTTTATTAAGCTAATGAGAATTCCTCTCATTCACATCCAGCAAAGTCCCGGCAAACAGTCCTTCAAGGGTGAACTTACAATCACAGACCTTATCAGACCAGGACGATAACTTCCAAACGCAACGCTGTACAAGAAAGTACTTGGCACGGAGTCTCTAAGAGTCAAGAGCAAATATTTATACTAATCAAGTGAACTAATTGTCAACTAATTGCAAACTCCACTCCCCTTTCGCTCCTCTTTATTCCATCTGGGTGGGGCATTCATTGTCCACCTGTGCCTTTACTCCTGAGTTGGCCTTTGTTCCTTAACTGTTCCCTTCTCCTGGCAGCTCTTCGCATGCACACATTGGGAACAGGCTCCAGCTGTTCTTCTGCCCCACTGATCTCTGACTCCGAAGGCAGCTGATAACTCTCGGATGACCCCAGCCCCAACTGTCTCCAACTCAGAGCACTCATCGGAGCTCCCCCAGACTTCAGGACTCACCCATGTTCCTCTCCAACTTCCTCACTGTCTGAGTCTACCACCAGCTCCATTGGCTGCTGGCAGGACACGACAGGCCCCTCTTTCAAACCAGTGGTCCTCTCTTTCCAAAATGTGGACTTTGCTGTCTTCAAGAGTGGCCTTTGTCTTTTAAATGCAGATGGACCGCTGAATCTAGTCCTATGTTGTGCCATGCGTTTATTCCTTCTATTCCCCACCATCCAGTCATAGCTAAAGAAGTTTCTTGGATGAGAAGTGAAAGTCTTCAAAGAAAAACAAAGAAAGTCCAGTTGCCTCTGGAAAAAGCACCTTTGGGACAACCATGACCTGGATGACTGAGAATCTCGGTAGACATTGCTCTCCAAAGCAGCATTGCAAAACATGGTACCACAAGTCTGGAGTTGTTATAAGTCTGGAGTTGTATTCTGTAACTGAATGTATTCTGTATCCTAAGCTTTGTGTGACTGTACCGATGGAGGCTCATTCAATTTCGCTGCACACATGTTGTGCATTGATAATAAAGGATTGAATTGAATGGAATGGAAGGCTTTAGGGATATAATTCCCTCTACCTTATCATCTTTGGAAGTTTGAGGGCTGCAGTGCACGTTGATTTATCAATGACACTCCCATCAACATCTATCAATATTTGCACCACCATGTGAAAAAAATAGAAGCTGTAATAGAAGTCACGCAATTCGATGATTTAAGGAACCTCTTTTTGCATAGGATGGGGAGAACTGTGTCTTTTCAGGGTTCCTTGACGTTTTATTTATGTCAGTGTTAATATTAAAACATGTTAAATACCAAAATGCTAAATGTTTTGGTGATTAACCTGGCCTGGGGATTCCCAGGAAAAGTAGACCGGTTGACTTTTAAGTCCAGTAGCATCTTGCAACAGAAGACAATATAAATACAGGTAGTCTTTGATTTACAACCATTCATTTAGTAGCCATTCAAAGTTACACCTGCACCGAAAAAGTGGTGTACAGCCGGTCCCGACACTTGGATTCTTGCAACATCCCCATGGTCATGTGATCAAAATTTAAGTGTTTTGGCCACCAGCATGTATTTAGAACAAAAGCAGAATTCGAGCGTCCTGTAAATATCACTTGTAAACTTCCCAGCCAGCTTCTGGCAAACGAAGACAATGAGAGAAGCTGGATTCAATGAATGAGTACATGATTCACTTAACAACTTTGGTAATTCACTGAACTGTTGCAACAAAGGTGATAAAATTGGGTGTGACTCAGTTAAGAACTGCCTTGATTAGCAGTGGAAATTCTCATCCCAACTGTGATCTTAAGTCAAGGATTATCTGCACCTCGGAGTTGGGAGCGGGTGGAAACTAACCAACTAACCTCACCATTAGGAAGTTTCTCCTCAGTTGCAGGTTGCTTTTCTCCTTGGTTAGTTTCCACCCATGGCTTCTTGTCCTGCCCTTAAGTGCTTTGGAGAATAGCTGGACTCCTTCGTCTTTGTGGCAGCCCCTCAAATATTGGAACACTGCCATCATATTACCCCTAGTCCTTCTTTTCATTAGGTTAGACATACCCAGAAAGAAACCATTCTACCTGTTTTAGCCTCTAGTGCCACGATGGTGAACCTACGGCACGGGTGCCACAGGTGGCACGCAGAGCCATCCTGCTGGGTGCATAAGCTGTTGGACAACTTACCTCCAGCTGAGCATGCACATGCGATTACGCATACATGCATTCACGATTGTGGAGACCCAGCTGGTCTTCGGGTGTCCGCTGTGCATGCGCGCGATTGCAGCAGGAAACCCAGCTGGTCTTCGGAGCTCTCCTGCGCATGCACATGTAATTGCTCTTGTGTGTGTGTGTGAGTGCCTGCGTGCAGCTCGTGTGCATTGCACGTGCAAAAGCTGCATGCATGTGCAGATGACGCGGTTGCACATGCAGCGCATGTGGAGGAGCTGCACACAAGTGAGGATGGCACATGCAAAGCACGTACTTTTCGGCACTCGGTAAGTAAAAAGTTTGCCACCCCTGGTTCATCGTTCATCATCTTTGCCACTCTTCCTAGTCTCAACATCTTGTTTTACTGTATATCACGGTGACCAAAACTGGATGTAGTATTGCAAGTGTGGTCTTACCAGGTCTTTGTAGAGCGGTTACTAGTACTTCATCTGATCTTAATTTTATCTCTGTTGATGCAGCCCAGGAATTGAGGTAGTTATGAAGCTCAGCAAATGGGGGTGGGTGGGTTTCAGAGAGATCCCACCCCCTCAACCATTAGCACTACTGACACTAGCCGTTCTTCCGGGATTGTGACAGTACCAATGACACTGAACAGATGAGCCCACATTCACTTTTTGTTCCTTAACACCCGGACGCAATGAAAGCAAAACTAAAGGTGCTGTTCCAAGTTTCAAATCTATCCAGAAAACTTTTTTTTTTAAAAGAAAAAAACAGAATGTTTCCCAAGGTAATACCTATTTGTTTAAAATATTTAAATAAAATACTTAAAAGAATATTTCCTAGACTGTTTCTTCTTTTGCCAAGATTTTTTTTTTTTAGAAGATTAGTTCTGTTTTAAAACCCTGGATTCCATCCGAGAATAAAAAAAATCCAATTTGTTAATAAAATTAACCTCAGATTTAAAAATTGCAGTAGCCAGTTCAATTTGAGAGTGTTCTAACTTTGCGTATTCCAAGACTGGGGTCTTACAAATGCAGGTAGTTCTCCAATTATGACAAGTTAGCAACTCTTCAAAATTATGATTCTGAAGTTCCTTCGGCTGCCCCTCCTCAGTCACATGAACGCACATTGGCACTCGGCCTTCATTTACTGTTGTTTGCAGCCTCCTGTGGTCACACAGCTGCATTTTACAATACGGTTTCCCCCCCAAAAAAAACAATATTTACCCATGGCAAATCATTGGTTCAATTAAAGATGCAGAATTTGCTCAACCATCAGCCCCAAAGTTTGTAAAAATGGGTTAGTCTTGTTTATCATCACAACTTACAATCCTGATGGGTAGGCTCTGTTATGAGCTGAAAGGACCTTGGGAGATGTTCCAATCCAGCCCCCTGCTCAAGGAGTGATGGCGAACCTATGGCACGAGTGCCACAGGTGGTACGGAGCCATCTTGCTGGGGACACAAGCTGTCAGCCAACTTACCTCCAGTTGAGCATGCAAATGCGACTGCACATGCATGCATGTGCGATTGCAGAGACCCAGCTGGTCTTCGGGTGTCCGCTGTGCATACGTACGATTGCAGCAGGAAACCCAGCTGGTCTTCAGAGCTCTCCTACGCTCATGGGTGCGTGAGTGCCTGCACGCAGCACATGTGCATTGCACATGCAAAAGCTGCATGCATGCACAGATGGTGCGGTTGTACATGCAGTGCACGCGGAGGAGCTGCAGGTAAGTGCGGATGGCATGTGCAAAGCATGTACTTCTCGGCACCCAGTAAGTAAAATTTCCCTCACCGCCACCCTAGTCCTTAGGGCCATTATGATCCTAAGTAAAGGACTATTTGTAATCCTACGTAAGGCTGTCCAATTAAAAATTAAATCAAATGCAGGCATGTCAATTTGGCCATAGAACGACTCTTAAGCCCTTTCTTCTGGGACCCCCCAATAAATGTTGTGACTTTGACCTTGCAATTAAAGTCCTACTCTCAGATATTACAGATGTGATGCCAGTTTTTTTTTTTAAAAAAGGTAGGGCTGGATCTGCCGCCTTGACTTTCAAACCCTACCTAGATACCCTTCTCCAGAAGGCTATAAAAGCAGGCTGGTTCCTTTTCTCTGTGGATACATTTAGAGCAGCCCCAGTATAATGTTCACTTTTTTAAAAAACATGATTATTTTACTCTGTATTTGCACATCCGTCTCTTAGAAAGAAGACAAGGGAATAAAAACAAACAAACCACAGCTTTTCCACCTGAGGCATTATCGAAAAGACAAAACTCCTGTCTCTTGCTTTTTTTTTTTATATTAAAAAAATTTATTGAGATGATGTAATTACAAGCATTTAAAAATTATTTGCAACTCACTGGCCCTGAGTAAAGGCATTCTCGTTTTGCTTTGTTACATTCATTCATTCATTCCGTTCACTCCCTTAACCCCACACCTCGAAGAAAATAGGAAGCGCCATCTTCAACAGATTATAATTTACTTAAGAAAATAATTAAAAAAGAGGTTTTTTTTCCTTAAAAAAAAAAAAGAAAACAACGGCTTTTGCATATGGCTGCAGCTAATTCAACAGAAAAACAGTAAAGAGGTTTCGTTCTCAGTTCTCCTCCGAGCTGCCAGCAAATTCTCGGTATGCATGGGGAATTTCCAAGCGAATTCTTACAAGGGACTATTTTCCAAATATATATATCTATATATATATTTTAAAACATTGATCTAGCAGACTTTCTGTTCCTTTTACCACTGGCTAAGAGAGCAGGGAAATGCAAAGGTTACAACAGGAAGAATTTTTTTTTTTTTTAAAGAACCAAATAGACTCATGGTTGCCCTTTTGAAGGACAGCCACGCATTAATTGTAATGTGTACTTTGGCTTCAAAGAAACAAACACCGTGATTCAGTTCCCGAATATGGAAAGCACATTGTTCCAGTTTCAATTTCTCTCACTTTTTAATCTCTTGCCGTAAGCCAGACTCTTGGGTTGTTGTTGTTTTTTTTCATTTTCTCCCCAGATATCATATTTTCATTAATTGCTTTTGGCCAGAAGACGCCCGTCGTTTGGATTATGATGGCCTGTGTGGACGAAGGACAGACGACAACACAAACACGCAATATTTCCCCCACCGTCATCATCTCAATCCCCCAAAATACCAGACATGATCCTCTTCTCAGGTTTCTTGCCTTCTCAAAAGTTGTAGCTTTTCTTTTCGGCTGCAACGATGGTTCCGTTGGGACTTGGCTTAAGACTTGGAACTGCTTCGTATCTTTTGGCTAATGCAGGGGTGGGCAATTACGGTTCCTTCATGACTCGTGGACTTCAATTCCCAGAATTCCTGAGCCGGCCATGCTGGCTCAGGAATTCTGGGAGTTGAAATCCACAAGTCATGAAGGAACCGTAATTGCCCACCCGTGGGCTAACGTAAGGTGGCTACTTTAGTTGGTTTCACGAAGAACGAGCTGAAGTCGCTTTGGAAGTTGCTTTGGTGGGACAGCAGAAGAAGCCAGCTGTAGGAAACAGGCACAACACCCTTTTCTCTGTTTTGGTGTGGTGTGTGTGTTGTAATTTTTGTTTGCTGTATTTTTAATGGAAGGCATAACATTTCTATCAAGGGCGAATTTCATTTCGCTTCGGAAAGAAATGAAAAGCAAAGGATTTTGCTCGCCAAGATGACCAACGTAAATGTGAATTGAAGCCCCGTCCTCTTTTTACGTGCAGGCTTTGACCACACAATTTGTCCACACAATCTGACCCCTTTTAAAAACACTCCTTTCCCCCCCCGGAAGTCTCTATTGCTAGTTCTTTTTAAGGAATACTCCCGCAAAACGTGATTAAGTCACCTAGCCCATGTCTTGGATTGTGCGTAATCGCCATCTCGAGAACCTCACACGTAACACTCCTTTTCAAAAAGTAAGCTTCTAGCCCTTAACAATTCAGAAAACAGAAGCCTTTAAAAAAAAAAGGCTGCAATGAAATCTCCAAAAACAAAAGAAGCAGGTTTCCGGGTGACGAGAAGTGAAAATGAAATTCGAGACAAAAGTCTTTGTGCTCCTCAAGTCAGAGAAGCATATTACAATGAATATTACACAAAGGAAAAGAAAAACAGATGCAAATATACTTCATTTGCCCCAAAGCATTTAGTGAGTACAGTTCATTACTTTTTCTGATGCCGTTTTAAGTTACTGTGGAAAAAGAATTTCGACTTCTTCTTTTGTGTTCGATTTACATAATCTTGTCCATGGCTGTTGTAAAAAAACAACAACCAAAAAACAGTCTTATATAGCCAGCATTTTGTCAATACAAATGAACATCTGAACTTTAACAAGGAATAACTTCATTTGTGGTACTGAAAGAGGGATGACTTCCCAACCCAGGAGGAGTTTTTTTTTACACAACAAAGTCTTCCTACCAACAAAAGGCACATATACAAATCTCTTCTTCTTAAGGCTATGAAGCTCTCATCATCGGTCGTCATTGCAAAGAATCCAGAACACTGAAACGTAATAAAAAATAGTAGTCTTCAGTATTCACATCCACCTAAGAAATGAGGAAGATGACTAGAAAACTTCGGTGTGTGTGAGTGTGTGTATAGAGCAGAAGCAAAGGGAACGAGACGAAGATCAACCCAGAGAGTCAATTTCCTCTCTCTGAGCTGGCGAAAAAGGCCACTTCCTGGGAAAATTATAGCCACCATTTTGGAAATCCTATACCCTTTTCCTTCTCTGTGGAGTAACAACTATTTTCCTCACAGACCAGAGGCAGCTGGCTTGCCCCAACCCAAAGAGAGAGAAGAAGCCAACACTTAAAAACCATCTTACTTTCCTCTCACACATTCTTCAGCCTTGCAGATGAAATACCTTTAGTAATAACCATCCAGCAAAAAATAAAATATTCCACCCCCATCAGTGTCGGTTTCCGTTTAACCCTTTCTTGAGCTGGGCCATCCTCCTGCCAGAAATCTCCCGCCTTATTCCTGGAATTGTTTCTCCTACTCCTTTTGTCGTGCCTGGATTCGGTCCGTGTGCTTTTGAGGACCCGACACTGGCCAACAACATTCCCCGAACGACAGCTTTTTTTTTTTTTGGTATTTCTCATGCTCTAAAACCATGGATTGCAGTCCACCTTCTCTGATCTTTTTTTGTGCCGACGACGGATACCAATTGCAAGCTGTTTTGGCGTTTCTGTAGGTTTTCTCTGATGCCCCTTGCCGACCCCTTGATTTAAAAAAAAAAATTATTTTTTATTTCCTACAGAGGCTCTCGTGAAAATCTGCACTGACTCACAGCTGTGCTAATTTCCATAGGAAAGCATTCAGAATACGCAGCCGACGTTCTGCTCTACGAAAAGAATTTTAAAAAAGCCCAAATATTAATTGGACGGGTTAATTAGAAAAGAAATAATAATATATATATATATATCCCAAACTGACCAATTGAAAAAACAAAACAGAACAAAAATCAAGCCCCAAGGCGAGACAGGTCCTAAAAGCTGCCGGGCAAGAGAGTTATGCGCTCTCCCTCTCATAACCAAATGTTGTTGTCACACCACCCTCGCCAATCTGTTTTTTCGCTAAGGTGCTCGGAGGTCCTGCCAGTCCAAGATAAAAGGCCAAGTCCTGGGAGCCCTGTTTTCCCATCCCGATGGGTCTCCAGAGACGGTTTCTCCATAGACCACGGTGAAGGAAGCGGATCAGATCTCAGCACTCGTCTTCCTGGTAGATCTGCTCATCCAGTTCCTGAGATTCCAGATGTTCCAAGCGGTCGGTGCGGCCGCTCATAATTTCATCTGGCGTCTTCATGAACCTGCAGAAAACAAGGAAGAGCATGTAAGTTTGGGGGAAGCAAGGTTTAATTCTTTTTTTAAAAAAATTTTTTAAAACTGGCATCGGTGTTTCTTAATCGCTTCGAAGAACTTTGGAACTGCAGCCAATTTTCTGGCGACCGCTATGTTGTAAAATTGTTAACGCCCACTACGTTGCGAATCGTTAATTATTTCACCCATCAAAATGGGGAACTCAAATTTTCAAGCTATCAGCAGTGACCAGGCCTAATGACGGTGGGAAGAATTTTGGGCTGGCATTGCTAGTGACATTCAGATACCTATAAAGATTTAGTAGCCAGCCCTGATTTTATCCTATTGAGGGAACTTTAAAAGATATGTATCTTCTCAGCACACGTGAAGTCCTTAACTTACAACTGGTTACTTGGTGACCAAAGTTATGATACTCTTTCCCAAAAACAAACGACCTGATTTCAAACTTACAACAGCCAGAAACAAACACAGCCCCCCCCCCAATGTTATGATTAGTGCTATCTTTTAACACTATTGTAAAAAGTGATGATTCTTGTCTGTTGCTGGTTTATGACCGACCGTAATAAAATTCTATTCTATTCTATTCTATTCTATTCTATTCCTATTTCTATTTCTATTTCTATTTCTATTTCTATTCTATTCTCACATAGCCTGATGGTCAAATGCCTGAATTTGGGACTGTTACCAACTGGCTCATCTTTACAGTCATTTGCAGCATCCTGAAGTTATGTGGCCATGTTTTCTAACATGTTTTTGGCTAGTTTCAACAATTACTTCCAGTTTTCAATTTAAATTACCAGTTTATTAAACCCTTAATAGGTTTATTTGGCTCTCTATGAATAAGTGTTGCAGGTTGATTAATTGTAAGCTGTGGTTAATTTCTGTATTAAATGGCAAACCAATGCAAAGCATCTGGAAGGATGGCTTAGCATGGTGATCTGGCAGGACTATTGTGAAAGTTTGGGTTCACACCCAATTGTTTTAGAAAGTGTAGGTTTTACATGGCCCTATGGAATGGAATAGAAAACTGACATGTTTAATATATTCACACCAAAGGAAAACTACGTTGGCCTCTCTAATCACCTTTTTACAGTTTTAAAAACATTCCTTCAACAAAAACCACACTGTATCACAGACTTGCACAGGTGTGTTTCCAGGGAGAAAATGAAGAATTGTCAGATAGTTGGCAGTGTTGCTCAAAATACAACTGTGATTCCTTTGACATTTTATATTCTAGACCAGTATTTTCTAACCTCGGCCATTTTAAGGTATGTGGATTCAGCTTCCAAAATTCCCTGGATCGAAAAACATCCTTTTTTTATCTTAGAGGCTGTATAATTCCATTTTCTACTACTTTCTAGGTTTAATTTTCCACTTAAATCTCAGCTTCTTTTAAAAATTATGCCTGCTGACAGAAATGCACAGAATAGAATGTTGATATATAAATGACTAACTCAGTTATCTGTGAATGTTGGCCATTCATATGTGGTTTTCTTTTTCACAACAGTGACAATATTCAGGGAGTGTTTATTGGAGCCATCTAGAATGTTCTGTAAGGAACGGAATAATGATCGTTTGTGTTGGCATTGAGAGAAGTCTGAGAGCCCTTTTACTCCTATAGTGTGGTCAAGTACGTTCGGAGTAAAGTAAGAATTATTGGAAAACTTTCGATTTTTTAGAACCTGCATATTGTATTAAATTGTACGCATATTATTTTGAATTTAACTGGTTCTGAACAAAGGTTTTTGGTACTCTAGGAATAGGAATAAAAAGAATAATCCTGAAGAGATGGAAAAATACTTCAGATAGGAAGGATTGGATTTTAGAAACCAGCAATCAAGCAATTTTGTAGGAAATTATATATTCTGTCATCCCAAATGTGCTTTTTTCAACTGGATTTTCTTATTTTTTATTTTGAAGACTTTTTGCTTCTCATCCAAGAGAAACAAGAAAGTCCAGTTGTCTCGTGGAAAAAAGTACCTTTGGAACAACCATGACCTGGATGAGTGAGAATCCCTACAGACTTTTATATATTCTGTCAATTAATTAGAAAATGTTACATTATCTTTCCCTCTGGAAAAATATTCTTGGAGTATTCTTTTTAGAAAAATATTCTAAAAAGTATTCATCAAGCCTCAATTCCCCTTTTTGATGATTTGTACCATCAAATGAACTTGGACATCTTTATCTTTGTCTATGTTTTCATTTGTTGTTGTTTTCGTTTTTCTATGAATGGTGACTTGTTTTACACACACACACACGTAGGCAAAGAGATTGCCTTGAATAACATAATCAAGTAAAACCAAAAATTCTCTGATCAACAGAACCAAGATGCTTTCACAAAATTTGGAATGCACAAAAGCACACAAAAGTCAAAATTACCTGAACAAAAGTCTTTGTCCTGGCTCCTTTCTGATAATATTTAGCTTGTAATAGTGGCGCAGAGCCCGAGACATTTTCTCGTAGGTCATATTTGTTCGGTTCTGTTCCATTTAAGACAAAAAAAGCAGGAATTAAAACAAGTTACCAAAACAATAAAGAAAGAAGGGTTTGGCTAAACACCCAGTTCACATTCCCTGTCCCTTGTCTTTGGTTGTCTTCTCTTGTGTCTTGCTAGATAATACCGATCCCATGAAATTGTACAGTCTACAACCATGATGGTGAACTTATGGCATGGATACCACAGGTGGCATGCAGAGCCATCTTACTGGGCACACAAGCTGTTGCCCAACTTACCTCGCTACCTTATAGTGACTGCACATGCATGTGTATGCGATTGCAAAGACCCAGCTGCTCTTCGGGCCCCCACTATGCATGCGCACAATTGCACCAGGAAATCCAGCTGGTCTTTGGAACTCTCCTGCGCATGCACACGCGATTGCTCATGTGTGCATGAGTGCCTGCACGCAGCACGTGTGCACTGCACATGCAAAAACTGCATGGATGCACAGATGGCGCGGTTGCACAAGCAGCGCATGTGGAGGAACCGCATGCAAGTTTTTTCTAGCCCGTTTTTGAAGCTTTTTTGGCTCATTTTTGAGGCTTTTTAAGCCCGTTTTCGGGGCTTTTTTTGGCCCGTTTCCCCCCAAAACAGCCCCTCCAAAAGGCCTGAAAATGGGGCGTGCAGAGGCCAAAAAACAGACAGCGGGTGGGCGGGGCTTCAGCAACATTAGCTGTGTAAGACGCACAGACATTTTCACCCACTTTTTTTGGGTGAATGGGAGAGTGTGTCTTACACGCCGAGAAATACAGTAACTAATTTTACTTTATTGCAAGGCTATGTTAGAAGAAAGAAAGAAAGAAAGG
>JAEANM010013832.1:0-14239 GCA_017656035.1 Myanophis thanlyinensis | reverse complement strand
TTCCTTCTTCCCCCCTCCCTCTCTCCCTCCCTTCTTAGTCTTCAAAAGGAACCCCAGATTTCATGAAAATTAAACAAACCTGATGTAATTTAATTGTTAAGGTAGTACATCTGGCCCAATATTAGTTGTACTTAAAACAGGGAGGGAGAGCAAGGTAAGGCAAGAGATGAAAAATGAATCATAATATTGTAGTAGATCCTTTCCATAATTGTATGCAATGTCCCCCTTGGCCAGAGTACAAAAGAACAGAGCTTGTATTATGGTGTTGAGGCACATGGTATTTGTCTTTTGGGCATCATCCCCATTTGCTACAGATGCTTCTGCAGAGGCAAATGACCATTAGGCACCTTTCAACAGTTATTCTCATTGGGGATGGCGGCTTAGGTTGGCTCCATTGATTTTGTTCCTTTGTTTGTTCATCCATTTGTTTTTAATATGCTCCTTTATTACAGGAATCAGTTGTATTATTTCCATTATTCTCTTTCCAAATAATTTCAATTTTATATATGTTTAATTATTTTTTTAAACTGGAGACGGGAGCAGGATGCCTGCGAAACTGGGTATTATCTCCTTTCATCCACAAAATTTGGGAATGAAGAAACTCTTTGAAGAAATCTGGAAATCTTCAATCAAATTGTCATTTTACCTGCAACATACTTGAGCGCAAATGATCACTAAATCATCCAAATATTAAAGCGCCTACTTGGCTTCCATCTCTCTCCAGATACATAATAAATTACCGATACATTTGAAATTCTGTGAAATTCTGACTTAAAAAATAAAATAGACCCTCTTCCCTTCCAAGACAGAATATGATTCCATTATTTAAATCCCTTAAAAGTAACCTCAGCCACCTCACCCAAATCTTAATTTCCTGGAGCACACACAGCAAAAGACCACACTTTTCACTCCCTCTGGAACCAGGATTCAAAAACAAGTATAACATTTACCAATTTGGGGATGGATTTGTGCCATAAGAATATCAGTTCTCCCTTCTACGAGGCAGCCAAATGCCTCATCTTATTTGGAAAGCTGTTATCAAAAATAATGAACAGCAGATTCTTTAGATTTTTGATATAGTGAGTGGGATTAAGCAGAGCTGTTGGAGCTGAAGGAAAATTGTGGGGAGCAGGAGCCTTATTAGAATACTATTATAAATAGTATTCTAGCATATATATACTATATGTACTATATACATATATACTAGCAATTATAAAAGCTTCTTGCCATTCTGGTGACATACAGGTAGTTCTCGACTTACCACAATTCATTTAGTGACCATTCAAAGTTACAACAGCACTGAAAAAAGTGATTTATGACCATTTTTTCACACTTACGACCATTGCAGCATCCCCATGGTCACATGATCAAAATTCGGATGCTTGGCAACTGACTCATATTTATGACAGATGCAGTGTCCCGGGGTCACCTTTTGCAACCTACTCACAAGCAAAGTCAATGGGGAAGCCAACTTAACAACCATGTTACTAACTTCAGTGATTCACTTAACAACTGTGGCAAGAAAGGTCGTAAAATGGGGCAAAATTAACTTAACAAATGTTTCACTTAGCAACAGAAATGTTGGGCTCAATTGTGGTGGTAAGTTGAGGACTACTTGTAACCCAAAACAGGGGTACCCAACCTGTGGGCCATGGCCCACTACCAGGCCATCCAAATATTGAAGCACCTACTATTCACAACCAGACTGCATGCACACACAGCCTGATTCATGCAAACAGTGGGTGCAGGTTTTCTTGCCCAAATGGTGTGCGTTCGCACTGCCCTTCCCATAAAACCATCTCCTCTTTCCCTTCCCTTGGGCTGGGCCACCAACCCTGAAAGGTTGGGGAACACTGATCTAAAATACTATGAACCCAGGGATGAATAGACCTCAGATAAACAGTCTTGTGATCAGGCTGTTTTATTTTGCTTAATTCCTGTCTACATTCTGTAATGTCATTTAAGTTTAATACATCAACCTACATCATAAGATGAATAAAAGGTATGTTTTATTTATTTGATGGCTTGATCTGATCCTACCTTTCACTGAAGAACAAAAATCGGTGTGCATATCACTCCTTGCTTCCATCACGATATGGTAAGAGTCATTGGCTTAAAATGGCTCAGTGAGTTCTGGGGTTGAGTATTATTTGAACCTGGGCAGGGTATCTGCAGGTGGGAGGGCCAAAAAAGCCAAAAATTTTGATGGAACCATCTAGCCCTTTCTGACATGGTATTTTTAAAAGGAGTCAGGGTATCAATTATGAAGTTGTGGCCATGATTTTGACTCTTGGATCTATCTTTTGCAGAAACCCCTGTACTTAGACTACTGTACCTTAACCACTACACCACACGTATGTTCAATATAAAACACAAAAAGGCCAAAAGATATAAACACTGGCAAATATATGCTAAAATGGAATGGGTTTTTCCTTGGTTTGAGACACATAGATGTGTATTTTGAAGGCTGAAGAACCTAGTCTCTTGAGGAATGAAAGTAATAGTACAGAGCTTAGCTACTTCACTAGAAAGAGTAAACACTTTCTCCTGGTCCAGTCTGACAGACACAGTTTAACCTCAGGGGAAATCATCTGGTCTGAATATCTTAATGGCATCCAGCCGGCAAGGACGTGTTTTCAAAGTTCTCCCCCTAGACTTTCAGTAACGCTGAAGGCAAGAAAGTTCTCCAGCACCACAAATACAAGATGTTGGTTAGATAGCTGAAGTTCGTTAGTTAGCTAGCTAGCTTTCCTCAAAAATAATGATTCTTGGCTAAAGAGGTGTGGCTAAAGAGAAAGTGGGGGGAGGGGAAATTTGGAACATTTGGACATCAGTTGTTCCAATTACAAATTGGCTTCATCTGACCTCAGAAAGAAACAGATATTGGGGTGAGAGATCATACCTACTACAATATAATTTTAATCCTTTCTTCATGCAGCTTTCCAATAGTATCAACAAGGCATATAATTCTAGGCAAAAAACCAGCTTGGGTCAGAATCTAAGATAATGCAGTCTTAACAGGCCACAAGGGAAACCAGCCAAGATTCCAAGCACAGCAAGAGTTTAATGCATACAAAGGAGTGCAGAGTATGGATCTTAAAAATTTTGGATTGGACAACTTTAAGAGCTATTAACTCTTGAAAAGTACAAATTTGTAATCTGTAAAGTGAGAAACTCATCGCTTTAGGCTTATATTCATAGCAGCAGAGACATAATTATCACCTCTATTGCCAATAAATAACAGAACTGGAATGAGTTATCTTGTGGGACCAAACAATGACAGTGTTTATTTACTTCCTCCAGAAGAACATTGGAAAATAATGTCTAAGTATTTAAAGACCTTTGATTTTTCTATATCAGGGGTGTCAAACTCAATGCCTGCAGGCTGGATATGGCCCTTGGGTGTTTAAATTTGGCCTGCAGGGCCAGCCTGGGGCCCCAAAGTCCAGCCCATGATGCATCTGCTGGTGAAAATGGGCCAGAAAATGGGCCCAAAACAGGCTGTGTGCAGGCCCCACATGCCCCATTTTGGCCAATAAAGTGCTCCAGGAGGCATCTATCCCATCCCTCTCCCTACTCCCGACCACACACACCCTTTCCAGCCCATGGAGGAGAACTACAATGCTGATCCAGCCCTCAAACAAATCCATTTTGATACCCTGTTCTATATGATTGTCCTTTTTCTTTCCTAGGCCTTAAAGTATGTGTCTGGCTTGTCTTTTGGTAAAAAAACACAATTTTTGGTTTAGAGTCAATAGTCACATATTGTTTTTATTGTTTTTATTACATGGTTATGAAGAAAGCTGTATTCACTCTTTTATGTATTGCTTTGGAATCTTCTGGATGGGGATGAAGAACTATTGTAAATTTCATAATTCGCTTTGAGCATGAAAAAACAGTGCAGAATCCCAGAAATGTGGAGCTTTCAGTTGTAGCACAGATAGAATATGAAGGTTACAAGGAAAATTAAGAAAAAAGCAGCACAGAATCTGGACCCATATATAAGCAGACCAATCAATATGCTATAAATGGGCTTAAAATTTAGAGTAGATCCCAAATCAAGAGCTGAGCCTCACAATCAGTCCAAGAAGCGGGTGGTAGAGTCATTTAGGAGCATTTAGGGGCAGGAGAAACCAAAAGTAACACTGAAACAAAAGAGAACCATATTGTCTCCTCCATTGTCAGCTCCAGAGTATCTGACACCCCTCAGCCACATTGAATGATGGCACTGCTCCCTGACAATGCAAAGATTTTCATTTTTAGAATAATTTGGAAGGAGGGCTGATCTTTGCATCTCCTAAGCTTTGGCACCCTGGCCAATGTCTACTCAGTCTAACTTAAAACTGGCCCCGATCTCATCCTTTCTCCACTCACCAGCCTTTAGGTGCAACCATTTTTTTTAAAAAAAGCACCATCTTAGAAGTCATGAGTACCAGTTTCCATCACATTCAATATTTACAATTTTCCTAAATCGTTCTCACTCGTTTACAATTTGAAACCTGAAGGTACGACCATCTCAAAATCACAAATCAAAATTTAGCATCTATAAATTTCATAAACCAAGAACATTTAAAACTATAGATTGGACAATTCATGAGCTTGCTACTTTTTCTTCATTCTAATGTTTGTAAGTGCTAACATTTTCAACCTACTTCAGAAAAAAAAACAACGGATGATGTCAGTATAAATATCTTTTTGTCTTCCGGTAATCTCTATCCAGATTCATTATGCAATGGACTAATTAATCCACAAAGAATTAACAGGTAGAATAACATTGTTGTAGCTGAAAACCCCGTCCAAATCGATGAAAGAAAACTCAAGAAACCGGGTCCATTTGGATGACCGCGAGGGGTCCCATTTTATTCAAACCGCGAGTAAAACTCACGATGCGGATCCTGTCAGTCAAAAAGCAAAGCTTAAGGGAAGCCGCGGCTTTTTATATTTGCCGCGACTTCAAATTCCTGCGCTTCCCATTGGCTGGTGGGCTGGTGGGCCAGCCAATAGGCATCGACGTCCTGACAGTCCAATCGGCTGTCGGGTCGTCCGTTCAAGATGGCGGACCAGTGTGAGGACTCCGGTCGCGCATGCGCAGTATACAACAAACATTACTAAAATGTTTTCTTTTATTATGTCATGCAACAGTATACACATGTTTACAACTTGGTATGGAGTTGTATGAAGCTTTAATTGATCTTTCTGATGATTTTAATTCTGTGACTAGGCCTTCTGCAAACATTAAATCACACTTTCTGAAACAAAGCAAAATGGTTTCTGGAGCCTTTCATTTATTTCTGCATGAAAACATTGATATTTGTCCAATAACCATTAAGTTTCAAAGGTCACACAGATAAAAATCCCACCAAACTTCAAGTAGCTATTGCCTACAGACTAGACCCAAAGTACTTCCTCTGCAAATTGTAATTTTTAACAAAATGGAAGAGGAAAAAGTTGAAAATATAGGAATATAGGTATTGGAGAAGCTATAATTCAATTCAACCACATTTAGTTTTTGTCCTGGCTTATAGCTGTTGGTTTTTTGAATATACTTCCAGCATGGATGACCTTTAGCTGGAAAGAAATAGTAAACTCCTGACTTAGAATATATTATTACTCAGAAAGTGATCACATGTCTGAGTCCAAATGGAGTGGATTCAAAATATAATAAGTTCCAATGCTCTGAATGATCACTTATGTTTTTTTGCAAACATGTCAACATTCTCTGATCTCTGTATTTGGGTTATTTTTCCCCACTGAATTCACACAGCAATACACTATATACACTATAACTTCCTGTTCATCTGGATGCCACATAAGCATCTGCCCAATTTGATTAGGATTAGTATGTGTACAAATTATTTCCAGACAAACAATAATGCCCAAAAGAAAATCCACTTTTTATGAACCATGGTCTTCCTTTCAATTAAAGATAACCCTTGCCACCTTTGGGCCAGTAAAACCAGTGCAGATCACTAGCATTATTTATTACCAGTCTACCAATGTATTCTGCTTTTGCAATTCCAGGCACAAGATGGGAAAAATGTTGGCAGAGCTATAGTAATATAATTGGGACCACTGTTGACTCCCTCTGTTACTGGGTAATAACCTCTTTGTGGTGCTAATAGGCCTCAACTTACAATCACAGTTGGGACCAAAGTCAATTTTTTTCAGTGCCGTTATAATTTTGAATGGCAGAATAACAGAATAACAGAGTTGGAAGGGACCTTGGAGGTCTTCTAGCCCCACCCCCTGCTCAGGATGGAAACCCTACACCACTTCAGACAAATGGTTGTCCAATCTCTTAAAAACTCCCAGTGTTGGAGCATTCACAACTTCCGGAGGCAAGTTGTTCCACTGATTAATTGTTCTCACTGTCAAAAAATTTCTCCATGGTTCTAGGTTGTTTCTCAAATTTGTTATATTGTTACTCCATTGCAATTTTCTCTGCAGTTCATTCCCATACCTTTCAGAAAATATGGATGCTTACAATATTAAAACTCAGTATGATATCCTAAGTACCGCTTTGTTTTAAAACTTCGGCACATTTTTTTGAAGCACACACTTTTTGTCTACCATCACAATGTATGTATATAAGGCCACTCCATGGAAATATTGCTTTATTATCTGCAAGTGACGGATCTGGACTCGCGTGAATTGAAATATTGCTCCTAAAAGAAGAGTTAGTTGAGGACTGCCTGTTTAAGACCATTGCAACTGCGGTTTTGCCACGATCTTAGCTACATGAGGGGTGATATTGCAAGTTTCAAGGTTTCCTTTCCACTCTTTTACCCCATCTTGTCCTGAACTGACCTTACGTTTTCATTTTCTGTAAAAGTATTTTATAGAAGTCATTTCAAAATACCTGGTCCTACTACACAGGTATTACAGCAGACGATATCTTGCCAGTGAATTTGAAGAGCCTTGATAGGTTCCCAAGAGTAGCAGACAGCTCCCTCAACCTCAGCAGGCTTTACGATGTGTGGGATTCAATGCTCAGAACTCAACTCCCAGCATGAATGCTGAGAAATTCTAGGAGTTGAAGTCTCCATATCTTAAAGCAGCCCAGGCCTATGAAGCTGACTAAATAGTGCTGAAAAAGTTTGCTTGCATACTTTTCAAACCAAATACCCAAGAATAGTGTTGCACAATTTTCTCCTCTGCAAACAATCTTCATTTCTGGGTGCGAGTGACACAATTATACTTCTACGAGGACCTTATGACTCCTCTGCTTATTGAAAGGAAAGCAGTAGCTTTCTGAGGCTTAAAATATTCCTTCATGAATTGAATCAAAAGCAGAAGAAACCAAAAAAGGAAGTGAGAAAGCTTCAGCACAGGCCATGAGAAAGTGGCATAGGAAGGTTTGCTTTGCCAATCTTTGATTCTGCGAGACTGTGTACTTCCAGATATGATGCAGCAAATAAAATGTGGTGAAATTCCTTCTTGAGTGACATGGATGAGTCTATTAGTATGAACTTACAATAGCAATAGAATCACTCTTCTTCTGTGGCCTAACTCGAAGGGCTAACATCAATTTTGCAAAATATTTCTTCTCTCCTTCCCTTTTATCCTCCAGAAAACTAGGAGGAACTCTTCTGGACCATTCCCCTGAAACCTCTGCTTCTTTTGTGTGATGGTTGTCTTGTCTATGGCTATTCTTCCTGTCTCCCCAGGTCATTCTCACATACCATTACTCCACCATCTTGACCTTGTTGATTCCCCAGACACATCCCTGAACGTGACAGAACTTGAGTGGCAATAACCAAGAATTTGTGTTCCCCACAAACCAGAAATTCGATGATACATCCTGACCATTACTAAGGAACTTACTTCTCTGCCTTCTTTTCTAGCCTGTCTCATGGCAAATGAGGAAGCCCCAAGGAATGTTATTTTATTTGTTGCTGGCTTAACGCTGCTTGTATGATTATCTCCCATGCTGACCCATACTGAACAAGAGTACATATCTGAAGGACTAGTAAGCGCATTAAGTGGTTTTGTGAACAAAAGCGAAGTAGTATTTGTAAGGCATGATAATAAAGAATAGCTGCTCCTGTACATAGCCAAAATAGCAATAGATGACTTACTACTATTGTTGAAGTAACTAGGGGCCTGTCCATATAACAAGAGTAAAAAACTAAGGATGCATGGAAGAAGTAAGATATAGAAAAAGTTTTTAGAAGTTTGAAATGACTTTGCCACCTACTAATAAAACAGTTCCATTGACACATGGGCAGTTATATAAATTTGATGGATGAATGAATGAATGAATATTAAAACCAACCAACTTTTAGTTTTGCCCTTAACTAAAGTAATTTATGAGTGAATTATTTACTCCTTGTAATTAAAATTATTGCCTGGCTTCCAATTGCATCAGAGTGTGATGAGTAAGTTAAAGGATTGAAGAAGTGAAACAACTTGCACAAATAAGCCAAAGTAGGTAAGTTCAGCAGAAAATAAGGAACAAGCAAACAATCTCTAAAGAAAGCAAAGCCATCAGCAAAGATGTAGTGATAGGTGCCTGAAGACAACCAGAATTTCCTTGCTGTTTCATAAAACATTTTTACTGAACTGACCAGGACATTTTTAAATGCTACATTTGAAGACCTAAAGACCAGAACACTGAACGCTACCTTAGCTGGAGTTCTTGTTTTGGTTCAAAGGAACCCCATGCCTTCTGTAGTAGTTATAATTTTGTAAACAGGAATATTCATTCATTCATTCATTCATTCCAAGTCATTTATCTGGCTGCCCATCTCACAACAGCAACTCTTGGCATCTAAGCTAGGATTAAAAGTCAGCAAGACAATCAATACTAATAATAACCTATAATGGCAGCTGAGGACAATGACAATCATTGCAACTAGCCCTCCATTGTATGAATGTTATAGTTCTTATGAACCCATTATTACAGTATATGCAGTAAAGGGCAGTACATTCTTATCAATAAAATGGAACTGAAATTTTTTTCCCTTGAGCAATTCAAATTACTCATTCTAAGTACATGGCATGCTTATCCCTGGTAAACAATTGTTCTGATTAGAGTTGTCACCTACATATCAAATCTGGGCTTCCTTCTTCAGTCGCTTTTCCCTCTGTGTTATGCCTAAAACAATGGCTGTAAGAAGGGAGGCATTAGTGGGCCAGAAGGACTATATTTTTATGCAGAAGAACAATATGGTATGGTTAAGTTTCCTGGAGCCAACTCCTCTTCTCAGTAATCTTTCTCTTCTTGCTGTCTTAAATTGAACACCGATAATACTGGTGGCTTGTAATTATATTTTTAAAGGCCTGCCAGGTTGCAAATATATAATGAGCTCTAATTGTAGAACAGCATGGAGGCAGGCTTGTCATTGTGCAGTCATTAATCCAGTTAAACACAACACCGTCTCTTTCAGCTGTGCTGTGACACAGCGGAAGGATTAAGCTGGCAATTAGCAGTCACCACGTACCAGACAATGATGTTCCCTCCTTCCTACAAATGAGACATTCTTGATCTACAGGATCCAAGAAAAGGATTTTGCTGGTTAAGAAGAATCAAAAGTCATAAGCACCCAAGTGAAGCTTAAACATATACAAAACCTCCACATTTGCAAGGGCATCTCTTTGCAAACCTTCACTTCATATTCATATGCTTTACATATTACGTATGGGAATATTTGATGGGGCACATTTCCTAATTGGAAATGTAGGCTGTTCCTATGTAGGAATGCAAAATTAGTTCACAAGGAAAACATAAACGACAAAGAGTGAGAGGGTACTAATTCTGTATGAAAGTAAAATAGCTAAGATGATAACCCGAGAACCAGAAACCTTCATATTTAAATATTTTCTTTTAAATGGATATAATTAGAGTTTTAAAAAAATTATCTGTGAAAGAACAAAACTGCCCAATAATATAGTTCTTGTGTCTTCAACAAAGGATAGAAACAAAGCAAACTACAACCACCCCAGCCTTATATGTCTATTTTCATAATGTTATACAATAAATTTGACCCTCTTGGAAATTTGACCTTCATGTTCTGATTTATAGGTTTAAATTCTAATTTTTCCTCATCATTGCATGATATGAACTTCTGTAAATGTTAATACCTTAAAATACTCAAAATGGAATGTGAAGATGGTAGAACTTACTGAAATAAGAAATAAGAAATAGTTACCGTAAATATACTTGCTCGGTTAAGGAAAGTACAATAATTACCTTTATAAAAGATTGGACAACTTTTATGAACATTTGCTTGAATGAGTGATTTCAAAATTTACTGTTTCAAAGGGTTGTGTATGGGAAGAAAGGAACCAAAATATATAATTTGGGTGGGCAGAAATGGTAATAACTGCTGCAAAGATCACAGATTTGTTCTTTGAATATTTTATTTTTCTTTGTCTCTGTATCACTATTTCTTTTATCTTTATATATACTTCTTTTTTATATTCCTTTTTTTTCCTAAGGTTCTGTACTTTTTAAATTCTGTGAATGATCATTCATTCAGCAACCAAAATTACAACAGGAGTCAATGAAGGAACATATGTCCTATACAAAAAATTATGACTATTGCCATGCCACCGTGGTGATCTGGTAAACATTTGGAAACTTGGCAATCTTCCCTACCTAACGACTGCAGGGATGCTACAACTGCCCCCACCCACCTATCTTTCCCACCCACTCCACCCCACCAGTCCCAGAGGACTTGGGCCTCCTCCCCACCATGTCACATTTTGCTCTGCCTGCCTCTTTTGAAGATTGCCTTTCCAAAAGAGTGCCCAGCTGATGTGATTCAGGTCCTTCCTATAGAGCTACCTCACATTCTGGAAGCGGGCACCCTTCTCACAATCTCTCAGAAGGGTGCAATTTTGTAGGAATAGCAGCCACTTCCAGAATAGTGCAAGGCAGCCTTGGTAGGAAGTCTATGTGTCCCATTGGCTGAGCATTTTAGAAAGAGGACAATGTTTAGAAGAGCACACCGCCAACATGATGGAAAGCCTTCCTGTAGAGACGTTCTTGAGCCATTCAGGAAGTAGGTACTATTCTCACAATCTCTGAGAAGGACCAGATTTTCTAACCTTCCTTCCCCTCTGTGTTGGTGCTCCAACACTGGAAGTTTTTAAGAAAAGGTTGGACAACCATTTGCCTGAAATGGTATGGGATTTCCTTCTTGAAGAAGGAGTTGGACTAGAAGACAAGGTCCTTTCTGACTCTTATCCTGTTAGCTCTCCCAGTCCACTTGTTTAATGAATCCTTTATCACAGCCATGCAGAAAGGCTATGGGCTGTAGTAACGCTGTTCTCTTTGATTCTGTGTACAGCTCTCAGAAAAATCTGTGGGGTTTTTGAAAGCTTGAATGTACATGTTGTACAATCTTATGACTCTAATGCTGGACAATAGGAGAAAATCAACATATTGAGAAAGATGTAGTTATGACTGATAAGGGATGCCAGCAAGCCAATTTCATTTTCTTTTTCTGGAAAAGGGATTCAAAGGGTTTTTTGTTTTGTTTTGTTTTTTGATTATTTCATGACTCAATTCATCAGGGAGCCTGGCCAGTAGTAGACCCAAGAGACACTTAGCTATTGGCCAGTGTGGAGGCACATATTGTCTGCATGTGTCCATGATTATAGTGCTGCAAATATCACATTGAATATAGACAATGTGGAAATAGTCCAACTGGATGTTTAAATGCATTATAAGTATGTAATAGAAAAGGTGTTCTCAAAAATCCCAATATATGTTAAAACAGAGAAGTCATTTTAACCCATTTGTGTCTCTTATTGGATGAAAAACTAGTGTGTTACCAGCATGAGACAATCAGACTAGATTAATCTGGAGTCCCATTGATTTAGGTACAATAATTAAGCATTTAGTATTTTTTTTTCATTTTAAAATTATATTTCCAATCGGAGATATTGGCAGAAAGCTAAACTACATAAAAAGTTAAAATCTTAGCTTTAAAATCTCCTATTATATATCTTAACAGTTTGAGAAAAGTACAGTCTGATCATAGATGTCTATCTGAAGTAGAAATAGTATACAATAACTATACTTTAATTGGATTAGAGAGTCTATCAATGGTTGGTATAGGGAGCAAACTACTGGTTCTTGCTGGATGGTTTGACTGGGTGAGTGAATGGGTGCTATTAAATTGAATCTCGCTCTTAATAGTTTTGTTGCTAGATTTTTCACTAACTGCAGTTTCTAAATCACTTTCCTGAGCAGAACAGGTCAAGCATGATGCAGCAGTCTAATTGTGTGGTACTGATCACTTGAGTCATTGTTGTATGGGAAACTTGTTCAGATAAGCCCACAACTGATATACCAACCAAAACTGGGTAAACCACACAAACACTCCTTGGCTACAGTTTCCAGCTGATGTTCAGGCAAGTCCAGGAGGACTCCAAGTCACAGACTTGCTCCTTTGGGCAGAAGGTTGCCCAATGCAAAGCCAGCCTCAAAACCAAGATCAAGCCAGAGGAACTCCATCTTGTGTGGGTTTAATTTCAGCTCATTCAGATACCACAGCCTTCAGGGATTCAGGATCTACACAGCACTTCCAGCTCAGTCTAAGGTGCCAGTGTAGAATTGGAAATCTTCAGCATCTTAATACTACCTCACCCATTTACACTAATCAAAGAGTAGAACAGACAAATGAATGGATGAATGGCAGTGTCCAAAATAGGTTGTATTGACTTATTATAGATTAGGTCATAGCAAGGTTATCGACTGGTACCGTGTGCCGGCTAGTTTGGAGAGGTTGCTCATTTCTGTTTATAACAGAAGCGCATGATGTAAGTTGCAAGTATAGTCTTTGTCAAGATCCAAAAGGACATTTTATTGGGGGGGGGATTTCTGCTGTAGTATATTGGCCATTTTATATAGTTAAATTCAGGGCCATTTAGATCTTGACACATTTACTCTATTGCAAGGTCACTGAGAGGGCGAAGGGGGAGTTGGAAACGGCAACTCGGAATTGTTACCTTGTTTTCATTCTTTTAAGCCTGGTTCTCATGAGAACTTTCTCTGGACATTTCACACCTGCAATGGGAAGTGTCTTAAGAGGTCGTTGGATCTCTTTTTGAAATGGTTGGAGGGAAATTAACATGTGATAATTAGTGGGGTGGAACTTTCAGTTTTACTTGGGTGGAGAAAGCCCGGGAATCTTTAGATTTGGGATTTCTACAGACCGTACCAGAATAATGTCTTCAATAAAATCTTATTCCTTGGACTTTGGTTTTTTGGAGTTCTGATTGCATTGCTGATGTTGTGTGGAACCCTGACAGTCTTATTCTGTAATTACGTGGGAAGAGGGAAGTCATGAAGCCCTTAAAAAAAATTTTTTTTAAAGGAAGTATATGTGCCTATACAGTTGTATAGGTTGCAAAACAGAACTGCTGTGGTAGCTTCATAGCAGTGCCATTTTATATAGAGAGATATATTGGTGTTGAACATTAGACTTCAGTGTGCAATAAGACATTTTTAATTTGCAAAGAACTTTACTGCCCAAGGTTGAAAGGGGGGTAGGAGGTATCAAAAGGAATTGAATTTTTTTCCTACTGCTTCAAGGACACTTCCACAATTGTAAGTTACTGTCGTAAGATATGAATATGCATGGGTCAGTAGTGCAGAGGAATTAGTATTAATAGTTTCTAGATGTCTAGAAAAAAGAAATAGGTGCAGTATTCACACAGAATACTTGTGTAGGATAATTTATCCAATTGACTGTTTTGGGTTCACACAAAACTCCATCCCATACACTAATTATACAGTTCAGCTCAAACTGGCTTAATGTGTCATGAGAACAAACTCAAAATATTGAGAGGGGAATAACACTAAATTACAAAAAGGCAGGAGTAGAGAAGGAGAAGGAGAAGACGTTTTCCTTTCCTGTCAAGGAAAATCTACTACCTACAACGTTTTCATTTATTAAGTTATTACATGAAGTCCAACATCGTCAATAATCTGTATATTAAAACCAGATTCTGTAAACCCAGTTGAAAGTGGGGAGAATTGCAGAGAAACTAGAGTTCGTTTTTTGAGAATACACTGACATTATTAGCCACAAGGAAGGCCTTTTCAGTAAGATGATTTGGGACCAAGAAACTAATTCTATAATGCTTTCAGATGGTAAAATGTGACACTTATATAATCAGTAAAAGATGGGGGGCGAGGGAGGAATGTGCTGTCCCCGATTGACCAGACCCAGCAAGAAAGACACGGAGGCGATGGTCTGGTTATCTGCTTTAATTCCGGCACGGA
>JAEANM010013831.1:0-14240 GCA_017656035.1 Myanophis thanlyinensis | reverse complement strand
GTGTGTTTAGAAGGAGATAAAACGCTGCCATGGACCATAATTTATTATAGCTAATGTTTTGGAGACTTACTCGTCCCCTTCATCAGAGCGAATGGAATAAAGTTCGTTATTTGCCAGTTGGTGTTTTCTTGCTGCTTACCTAGTATCATGCGTGTGGATTGGCTGCTTACCTAGCTGTCTTCTTTTGCACGTCGTGATTGGTTGCTCAATGGCTCACCTTTACGCAGGCTCGATTATATATATATATATATGTGTGTGTGTGTGTGTATAGCAAATTGTGACATATAAAACCAATAAGCCTTGATTTTGAATGTTTGATATTACTTTGTATTCTTGAAAGATAATTATTAAGAATTCTCATTAACATAAACCTATTTACTTTTTCCTTCCATAGTTTCCATCACTATGTAATCAGTACTACAAACTAATTACTTTTATTTGTGAAATATTTCCTGAGAAAATTCCACAGCTTCCCGAAGACTTGTTTAAAAGCCTTATGTATTCATTAGAATTGGGGATGACATCGTATCCTTTAAGATCTTCTTTTGGGGGACCAGGGAAAGGACTTATTCAGTTGATCTCTTTATTTTTTTCTCTTTAAGTCACTACATCACTGTATACTTGATATATATACCTTTTAAGTATATGCTTTAAGAATGTCAAGAATGTCAGTTATTGATTACTTACCTGAAATTTTGCATTGTGTTTTTTTTTTTTTTTTTTTTTGCTTATCGAAGTTATTTTATGTGAGGGAATCCACATATTTCTTATTTTATTTTGGCAGAGAGTCTAATACAATCTTTCATCAAGTTCTGCATATTTTTTGCTTGAAGTAACTTATTTTTATAATGAGAAGCAGTGATTCATTTATTGCAACTTTCCCATCCTTCACAAGTAAGAACAGGATACATGTGCTTCAGATTGTTTAAGCCTGTTGCTAGAGTATTCTAGCATTTAAAATATTATGAGAAATATCTTGATAGGAAAAATAAAACCACTCTTATAATTTTGCAGGGATGGAATCTGTTGTCCTTATATAGTTTCTAGGTTCAATCATATTTTAACGCAGAAATAATTAGATATTCTATGCTTCTCGCTCATTTGCCACAAAATATTATGGCCTTCTATACTTGATTATTTGTTTCAGCCCTGAATTCTCCCTTTTTACTTTCCTTAGTTGATTATTTGATTTAAACATAGAAATGTAACAAGAGCAATTTTGAGGAAGAAATAACGGAGGAGGAACCTATTTCAACCACTTAGTAGTAATCTTATCTTGAAAGACATAGCAAAATGGCAGTTTTTAACTTCCGTTTACAGTTTTCCTGATGTACTGTATAATTTCCAAATATCCCTCCCAAAGGATTAAATATATTTCTTGACTTTGAGTAATCAGAATGAGTTCAGATGTTTGCCAGCTCTGCTTAGAAGCTCTAACGCCATTAGCAGAACAATGTGCAAAAACACAGGAATCAGAGTCATCCCTCTTTTTAGCAACAAGACACTTTCTTAAGGTAAGAGACATCATTCCTCGGTGGTGCAATGGTTAGAGTGCAGTACTGCAAGCTACTTCTGCTGAACTGTTGGCTGTTTGCAGTTTGGCAGTTCAAATCCCACCAGGCTCATGGTCGACTCAGCCTTTTATCCTTCCGAGGTGGGTAAAATGAGGACCCAAACTATTGGAGGCAATATGCTGACTCTGTAAACCATTTAGAGAGGACTGTAAAGCATTGTAAAGCGGTATATAAATGCTATTGCTGTTCCATATATTATTGTGTAATGTTGTGGCTTGGATTTCAGCACAACGCAACACCATCATGTAATATTGTTGGTGTTGGGCAGATTTCCCAAATGGTGGGACTGCATGTTTGAACTAGCTGCTGAGGATTCTGGGAATTCCAGCTCAGTCCATTTGCACACACTGTTGTATGGGCAAATACAATATTGCGAAATAGGAAATAGCGGCTGAGGGGCATAAGCCTTGGTGATCCTTCAAAAAGTCTTGAGAACGAACCTTATGCCATATTACTTATTAGAAACCACCTTTTCTTGGCAGAGGAGCTTTTTGGATGCAAGCCAATAATCAGGTTAACACATTTGATGCCACTTTTTGTAAAATGAACCCTACTTTTCTATACGTTTAGATCATTGGTTACTAAGAAACCCAGAGAATCTATTATTAAAAAGTACCCAGTTTTCCACCAGAAAATTCATTGTTTGTGCCCTGGGAGAGGGCTATATTAGTGAAGAAGTTCAAAATTCTTAACATATTTAAACAGATAGATAAGGGGACTCTGCTTCAGCGATTTACCATCTGTTTTGTTTTATGATGATTAACACTGTTTTAACTTATACATTTTTTGCAAGCACTTGTGTATATCATTTTTGAAATTAATTTTTAGTCGTCATCTTAAAACACAAGCTTCTACAAAGTAGTTGTCACTTTCATCTTAACACAACCTTTTCTTTAAAAAGTCAAGATCTCAAGTTTATTGTTTTTAAATTTTAGATGGTTTTTGATATGCTGGTACTGCAAAAGCACAATACAGAGATGACAGCAGCAGCAGGGGAAGCATTTTATACATTAGTATGTTTGCATCAGGTATGATATTTTATGATGTCATTATCTCTTGCATGTTCCATAATGTTTAGGGGTCGTAAAGGTCTATAATTGAATCTTATACTTGGATAGAATTAACTTGATGACTTGAAGGAAACCACTATCTCTTAACTTTTAAGACATGTTCCTAGCATCCAAAATTGGAAATATACTTACACAATAATTCTGTTAAAAGTCAATCTATAACAGAGGTGTCAAACTCAAGGCCTGGGGGCCAGATCCGGCCCACAGGGTACTTAGATTGTGGGACCATCATGGAAACAGAGAAAAATACCGGCCCATGGTACTTCTGCCAGCATAAACAGGCTTCCAGGCTCCATTTTTGGCTGCCATGACCTCCTGCAATACTGTGTCAATAAAAATGGAGCTTGGGAGGGCTGTGTGCGGCCCTCCCAAGCTCCGTTTTTACTAGCAGAGGGTTGCAGGGACCATGGCAGCTGAACTGGCAGACCGCTCAGGCCACCACAGATGCCCCCAACACGAGTGATGGTGAACTGGCCACACCCATCCTGGTCACGTTCACTCCGCCCCCCCCCCCCAAGGTCAAACACAACACTGATGCGGCTGTCAATGAAATCAAGTGTAACACCCCTGATCTATAGGAAGCCTTTGATATTATTCCAGAGTTAATTTTTATTAATAAATTTTCTTCAGAAATATAAATGTGATTATCTTCTTTACAGGCAGAATATTCTGAATTAGTGGAAACTTTACTATCAAGTCAGCAAGATCCCATAATTTACCAGCGGTTAGCAGATGCTTTCAACAAACTTACTGCAAGCAGCACTCCGCCTACGCTGGACCGTAAGCAGAAGATGGCCTTCCTCAAAAGTTTAGAAGACTTTATGTCAAATGTCGGTGGTCTTCTCTGTGTAAAATAAATACAAGAACTGTATGCCTAACTTAGACCCTTTTTGCAAAATGCACTGAAAAATGCTGAAAGCTGACGTAATCTTAAATGCCTATTGCTGGGTTTTTTGCAGCCATCTAAAATTTCAGAGAGCCTGGAAGTTTTTGAGCAGTGGAATGGGAGATGTCAACTCTAAAATCAGCTTCTGCTAATATGTGTTAGCCACCGTCTGTCATATACCTTTTATGTTGTACAGAATAAAAACAGAAAAACTGAAGCGTTTAAAAGAATTCCACAAGTGCATATAGACATGGGCACAGTAAAAAAAAAAAAAAAAAAAAAAAACAACCCCAAGAATCAGTGCCTTGTCCCAGAAGTCCTCAAGTAGTGTTGAATCAAACTCCTATAATATTTTTTGTTATTGCTAGAAGCCCTTTTTGGTGCGTGATTTAGACACATACAGAACTGTAAAACAATTCTAAGCTTTATTTTTCCTCTCTGAAAACTGTGTGTAACCCAGTGAAGAAGAAACCACCAAATGATATTTTTTAACTTGGATTTAGTGTTTGTTTTTTCTTTTGTTTTGCTTTTTTTACATCAACCTGGCGTTGCATGTTTGTGTAATACAACTTTTTACATTATATGCTGCTGCCCTAAAGTTCAGAAAGAAGAAAGGTGTATATTTTTGTTTCCCCAGAAATGAACTTTAGGAACTGTAGCCATTTCATTGCCTTAATTTAAAACAAAAAAAAAATAGCTGAAATAAGTTAGGTGAGTTATCTAAGGCAAACTTTGAATCTTCAAAACTGGTTTAGAATGTTGGCACTAAGTTGCCATGTATCTGTTCGCAGCCCTTGTATGTTGAGAGTATTATGTCTGTGAGTGTAAACAAAAATCAATGTATACCTTTACTTTTAATATTTGTTGAGTCACACCCATGTCATACACAACTGCAATGTATTTCAAGATTGAATTGTTTGCTGAAGCAATAATGTTTCAAATTATGTAAATTATTGATTTCTACAATTTTTTTTATGTTGGGGCATTAGATTCAGTGGCTAGACTACACGAGCATCAAACTCTGCTAGCAAAGGCCGCGCATGTTTGACTTCATGATTCAGAATATGGACCCGGGCTTTAATATTTTGCCACCATTGTCAAATTTAATAGTGCTGTCTTCTGCTGCTCTGATCCCACTTGTTTGGTGTGTTGGCACTTTAACTATGTAAGATTACCTGTATGGTTTCATACTGCACTCACCAAATAGGAGGTTGCCATGGGAACAAAGTGGCAGGATATCAAGAATGTGGAAGCAGAACATTTATTCATAATTGTAAGCCAAACTAAATCAACCGGAATACGTATGCTGCTGATTAAAAATTACGTTTTTTAATGAAGGAAGGAGATAATTTGTCTCCAGAACCTTGTGCTTCATACTTGCAAGAACTAAGCTATTGAATGTTAACAAATAAAGATTTTTACATTTATATAGAGATGTAACCCATCACCTCATCCTAGCATCATGTTTGCAATTCCATGCCAGTCTTGAACTGTTCATCTCAACATTTAATCACACTACCCATAATTATTTATACATAATTTGAAATCTTTAATATTATAGAGTTTTATAAGGGTCCAAGACTTCTTTAATTCCTTCTCATTCAACCACAATCAGAAATCAAGGGAAAGATGGGCCATGGTTTGTAAATCTTTCCTATGAACTGTAATGTTTTCAAAAATTGAAGATTTGCTAGAGGAAGTTGCTTCCTTGAATAAATAAACAGAAAAGGTTCAATAAAGAATGGCTCGGTTCAGACATCCTTACGAACTAAATGGCTTGGCCTTCAGAACATTCTGTGACAAATCCCTTTGCACTTGATTTAATTTAGTATGCATGAGTGGCTGAGCTGAGCAAATGATGGTTATTTAGCCACTGATTGGTCTCCTAAAAATAAGTTTTAAAAATACATATTCCTAACAAAATAATCCATAATTTGCCATGATATCTGAACTGAGCCTAAGTTTGTTGAAATTCTCAGTTACGTTGTTCCATCTCTTTCTGTTAGTGTTCTTTGTAGAATAAGGGAATTGTTTTGGCTTCTGATTTGTTTTAAAAATTGGGTTTGTTCTGTTGCTCCAACATAATTATATGTGTTTTAATTATGATGAATTCTACATGTCTTTTAAAACTGTTAACATTTAAATTTCTAAACCAATTTGTTTTCAAAATTTTACTCACGATGTTGAAAGAAATTCTACTGCCCATATTTTAACTGATGGCAATTTATTGATAGGGTGTAACTAAGTTCTCATTTATTGTGGACAACAATTCCAACTTATAAAATTAGTGCTTAAAGGTGCCATGTGAACTTTTGGAAATGTGAGACATAATGTTTATCTCTGGAAGCATTGAAGAGCCAGTTTGCACAATTTCTTTAAAGTGGAAATACTTGCAAGGCAACAGTGAATTGTGCCCCCAAGAATTCCACCACCCTTGACTGTTTGGGGAAGAATCTGCTAAGGGCTGCTGTTCTTTTCAAATTACTCTGTTCCAGATTTCTGCACAAATGAATGGTGGTTGTGCACAACAGGTCTTGGTGGATTTTTTTCTAAATTGTCAAGGATTATTTGCAATTTTAAACTTGCTTCCCGGTTTAAAAATGTATATTATATTAAAGGGACACTATCCAATACATTTTTATCTGAAATTTTGTAATTGTTAGCAATTTCTAAGAAGACTATCTTTCCAGTTTTTGTATTTTTTTAAAAAGTATGAACTATACTATCGTATACCTACTCCATCCAACTTGTTTCCAGATGTAATACAATGTATGTCCACTCCTAAAGGTTGACATTTTAACAATCCAAAATTGCTCTACTAATTCAAAAAACTCACTTTGGAGCGTAGACAGATTTATCGCCCTGAAAAAGTCTGTTGTTACTTTACTGTGACCAGATCTTTATAAGAAAGGAATCTTTAATGGGATACGATGTACTTCTTTTACTGAAAACACAGATAAAGCCAATGGAAGCCAATTTTTAAAAATGCATTTCAGTTAGCTGACGTTCTTTGAGAATTTGGTTCAATATTCAGTAACCCCAGTGAGTCTGCCTTCAGTGAAACTTATAGAAAAGGAAAACATTAAGTAAAAAAACACTTGCTGTAAAATCCCATTATGCAACCTACACCTTTATAATTCAGACATACCAAATACGATGCTTTGACCATTTTCTTGGAATATCTTTCTAATGGTAGCCATTGCTGTTCTGGACTTACTTCCAAATTATATATTCAGCTCTATTGCTAGATTTTCAATACATAAAAAGCACGAATCATATGCTTTTAGCATAGGTAAACTGACCTTGCTTTGATCTTGGGTGTCAACAGTACTATTACGCTTTTCAAAGAAAAGGTCTAGGATTCTAATCTGAGCATGGTAAAATGCAATTCAAATTACTGGGTTGTCATTTATTATATTTAGTGAAATATGCAACTTCCATATAAAGACAGAATGTTAAAAAAATGATAAGTTGCTTAAAATTCAAATTAATTGTCCTATTTGACAGCTAATTTATCACAATAGAAATTGAAAATAATTCAGCCTGGTCCCAGCAATTATTGGTGTTAAACATATACAGTAGTAACATATCTGTATAATATTACCAGTGTTATGTGATTTTATTTGAGTGGTTTCTTCTAATAAACCACTTCCATACAGAACTTAAACCATGCAAAATAACTCCATCTGAAAAACAATACCATCCTTCTAAATTATTGGAACTGAAATTTTATAACAGCATTTTCCATTTTATTAATCTGTGATCTGCTGAACAGCTTATATTTATGGGTTTATTTTATTAGAATAATAAAAGACTCCGCTTCATTAAACATTATTTTAAAAGCAGGCCACAAAGTAACGAAAATCTATTTTTCCGGATCTTCTCATCTTCAAATTTTTGCAAGTACAATATCACTTTTTGTGGTGCAACATGCTTTGTGTGTTACTGTTCTGAAGATTCAGCAGCAATCATATTTCAACCGGATAGTCACAATTGGAAGCAATCTATTGAATTTTGTGAGCCTTTTGCATAGGCACACGTAGCCTTGTGCTGTGAATATTATTGTCACTTAATGGCTATTACAGAAATTGAAAGCTTGGTCTGAAGCAAACAAAATAGAATGGCAGTTTTGAGATTATACAAGTTCCATAATTCCACTATTTATTACTGTAGTTGGAATTGCTGGAATATTCCGTAAAATGAAGCCATATTCAATGTAATATAAATAATATTATAATAATAATAATAATGAAAAAAACTCACCTTTAAGCCAGAATATTGGGGAACGACATATTTCTTGTTAAATATTTTTTTGTGTTTTGTCCATGTGCAATTACTGCTTTTTTTTTTTTAATATAAGCTGACTTGCTCTGAAGCATATAAATGGTTTTTTCAGTTGTTTCTATCAAAGATAAATAAAAACAATGAATTCAGTTTTGCACTGATTCAGTCTTCTTGCTTTAGAATTTCACTAGGATACACGTTGAATTTGTCCACTGCTCATAGTAAACCAAACTTTTAGAAGGCGGAGACAGCCATAACCAAACATGCAAAATTTGATTAACTTCTTAATATCACTGATGTTATTTTGATCTTCTCACTTCTTCTTTTGGAAGAAGTAAAACATTAAATTAAGCCAATCAATTTTATTTATTACAGCCTTAAATTATTGAAATATTCCAATTACTGAAGTTGAAACATACTTTATTTTCTATCCTTCAGGTTTTGGACTAAACTTTATATCTGGCTGAATTTTACTAACATGAGTTCAGAATTTAATTGGAACATTGAGTTTGCCAACTACACTTCTGTTAAATGCATTGTTTTTTAATTTTAATAATTTGTTTATTAAGCTCAAGAATTATTATTGATTTAGGTCAGTCTCTTTTTATTCCAGTCCCTTTGTGCAATGGAAAATATTTAAAGCCACAGATTGTCTAAAATTAAATTTTGCTTTAATAAGATCTGGAATAAACTTGAAAGTCATGAAGGGGGGGAAATGATTTGATACTATTTTTATGTAAAGAGACAGATTTGTGCTGTCTTGCATGATTGGGTTCTTAGTATGCTTTCATTTTTTAATACACCTATCCAAATAAAGCAACCTGGTAAAAAGAAAAGAAAAGAAAAGAAAAGAAAAGAAAAGAAAGTCCTGAAGGTAGTTAAACAGCAAGAAATAATTTTGTTTTTCAAAGCAGTCTGCAATCTTAACCAGTTGTAATTGACAGTGGGTGTTTAGAAAGTAGAATAAATGTTTTGAATTGCATTTGAAAACCTCTGTAAATGTAAATGATAATCTTGGTGCTTCAACATGTGACTTTCATTACTTTAGTTTTTTTTTTTTATTAAAAAGGGGCAGGTTCTCATTAAATGTTTCATTGCATAAATGTGTTTAGTTAAAATTCCAACTCTTTTCTATTGCATCTAATTTTTGTTTTTATATGATCTCTTTTAAGGTTTGTCTTCAATTCTAAAGTGCATTAGATTGCCTTTTAACCAAAAAAGACTGAGGAATTGTATGAGAACCTTACATAGTTTGTATCTGTTGAAGAATGGGTGATTACTACAAGAAAGATTGCAAAGAAAACTGACTGATTGTGTTGTGTCTCTGATTCTTTGAACTAAGTGATCTTAATTTAGTCTATCCCACTGCAAAATGGTTGGGGAAAGAATTTTCACTGATCCCTAATAGATATATTTGCAATGCTGTTTTAAATGTTGTTTCTACTGTACATTCTGCTTATTATGCTCCATTACCTTTAAACAACGTTTTGCTATTTTTGAACTATTGCTGTATTTCTAAGAAATCTCTTAGGAAAATCTCACAACATCAGCACTACTGGCAGTGAATTCTTACACTCTTCTATCCATCCTTAATGAAAGACTGTTGGCCAAAATATTTTTGGACTGCTTTAAAGCTGTTAATGCACTTTTGTGACTTTATGGCTGTTGAAAATGAATTGTCTTGCATATGTACTCAATGAAAAACAAAATTTTACTGACTCAGGAAAGCAAGTTGCTGTAGATACCTGTCTCTTCTTTCATAAATGGAATATATTAACCTGCATATTTTAAACAGCCATATTATGTTTAGAAGCTAGAAGCTTAAAAGGGGGGAGATTTAATGTGAAGAAGAATAGGCTTATTTACTTTTAAATGTTTTTGTTCTCCAAAGTTCATGAAGTTAAGTTATATATTTTTATCTACTCTTTGTTACCTACCTACTAGATAAAGAGTCAAAGCTATTTTAATTTATTTTCTTCAGCATATAATTGTAAGGAATGGGATGAAGAGGCAGGATAGTTAATTTGAGGCTGTTTGAAATATAGTCAAGAGACACTTGTTTAAATTATTTAAATCTTTAAGGACAGATGAATAGGATGTACTGAAAATAATTTGTTGATGGTTTGGCTAAACAATTATACATTACCTTTGAGATTGTTGGAGAAGGATAATAGAAAAGGAGAACTTGACAAATTATGGAAAGGTCAATCTAACTGATACGTAGGAAGATTTTGGGGAGTAGTTCATTAAATGTGTAATCAACATATATCAGCATCAAGTCCCAACTCATTTCAATTACAGTAGCAATGAGCACACCGTTCAAGGACCACATTAAGCACAGAGAAAATCTATCTGTGTGGTCTTTAAGAGTTGTCCATGACTTGATGGCACATAATGACTTCGTCTTGACCATTACTTTATCAAGTAGCTTAGTTAGTAGATTGTGGGAATGTTCTATGTAAATCATTCCAAAAAGTATTTGATATGACATTCTGATCAGCAAATTAGAAAGTACAGGTCACATATAGTTGATACAAAAATCACAACCATCAAATTAGAGTAAAATACTATGTAGATGTCACACAATTTAGCCCTGGGTCCTGTACACATCAACATTTTTATTAATTTGGGTGAAGAAATAAAGGGTGCTTTTCAAATCTGTCACTAATTTTAGGAGAATACTTAATGTGTTATAAGACATAAAATGTGAAAAGATCTTGGTAAATCAGAACAATAGACTGGGGGGAAAACAACAAATTTAATACAGTCAAATGTGAACATTGCCATTAAGGAAATAGTCAAATTGGTAGGTATGGATACTTGAAATAATAATTATGAAAAAGGGCCTATTTTTTCTTGTTATACAGAAAGGAAGTCCCAATGAAGTACAGTCAAGGAATAGTTTTTGTGATAAGAGACTGAATGCCAATCTCTCGATGTAATGTGAAGATAGTCAATAAATATGGCTTACAGTGCAATGTACAATAAAGGAAGCAAAGAACAAGATAATTGTAACCCTCCTGAAAATCACTACACCTCAGTAAAGCAACCATTTTTTCCTGCCATCCATCCTGCCTTGTTATGACTTGTATAAAATCTAAAAAAATCTTGGTACAGCACAGTAGTTTATTATAAACTGAATGTGAGACTATTTAAAAAGGAAAATGCAGTTATAGCTATAGTATATCAACAGAACTATAATAATAGTTGCACTTCGTTCAGGTCAGACCCTCTGGAATAAATGTGTTAACCCTACACTTTTAGAAGGATGCAGACAAGCTGGAATGAGTAATTGGAAAATGTTAGACAAGTGGGGGATATAACAGTCTTCAAATGTCTAAAATAAGAGCTGTTATAGTCTTCAGATTCAAAGTTGGAAAAGTACCGGTATTTCAGATCTAGCACTGTCAGCTGAATCTAAAGCACTTTTCTTGCTAAAATTCTGAAGACTACAAAACTTTCCGAAGAGGAGTTACATAAAAGAAAGTCAAAATGCAACACCTGGAATGAAGAATTTGAATTACCATTATATTCCATTTTTTTTAATCTTATCAAACAGAGCAAAGTGACAAAGGTGTTGGGTTGCTTCTTACCAGATTGCGGAGTTACCTGTTTCAGGGTGCTTTAATTTCCTTTTCTGCACTGAGCTTGGTGGCAAATTTCTGCTCAAATGCCTATCTTTCCAACATTACAGTTGTAAGATCAAAGGAAATGTAGGTTCATGTACTTTATATAATACTAATATTATCATTTCTTCTGGGAATCTCTGATGGTGTATTAGCTGTATTGTTAACCTAAATATTTGCTTCACTTCTGTTTTTCCTGATTTTGCTCAATTTACATCTTCTGATTTTGAAGTTATTGTTGGGTTGAGCCTTGGTGGCAGTGGTTAGAGTGCAGCACTGCAAGCTACTTCTGTGACTGTTGGCTGCCTGTAATTTGGCAGTTCAAATCCCATTAGGCTCAGGGTTCACTCAGCCTTCCATCCTTCCAAGGTGGGTAAAATGAGGACCCAAATCGTTGAGGGCAATAAGTTGTAAACAGCTTAGAGAGGGCTGTAAAGCACTATAAAGTGTTTATATAAGCCTAATTGCTATTGAAATGTTTTACTACCTCTACAGATTTAATAGTGTGCATAGCATGGCTTCGAATGTAGCCTCAACACATCTGGATGGAGCCAGCTAGGAAGAACATATAGTAGGAGAACAAGACATTTATTCTTCCTTTGTAATAGACAGGATATTCCATACATACTCAATGGAAATCTTAATTTTTCATATGCCAAAGTCTCATACTGCTCTCCCAGCAATGGGATTTGGGCACATGATCAATATATTTTACTAAGTCAAGTGAAATTGTTCCTGGAGGAAAGTTTTAAATTATCCACTTAGTAATTTTTAAGATACAGATGTGTTTTTCATAATGGTTTATTGAAGATACAAAAGATGTATCATAGTGGTTACGATCTTACACTGATGATGTTAAAACTTGTAATTAAAAAAAGAGAAAATTAAAAGGAAAGGTATGTTTCTAATCTCACCAGAAAACCATATAAAGAAAATAAGTACTATTGAACTGTTTAATTCTACAGTATTTTAATGCAGAAGGAGCCGAGTTTTATTTTCGTGCATGTTGTTGTCTCATTGTATCACTGTCACCCAACATTGTGAATATCTATCCAATTATTACGGACACTGCAGTCACAATGTTCCTGAAAACATCCTGAAATAAGCTGGGTATCGAAAACATCTTTAAGGATCCCCTTGTCCCTACTTTCAAAAACTGCAATCCAGAAGACAAAAGAAGTTTATGATGTGATCTACAATCAGCACCGGCATACCGAAGAAGTAGTTCCAAAGAATGGAACATTTCATTGATTAGTCTACTATAACATCGTTTGTACATGAAGAATTTTGAAATCTTACCAAGTAATAATTTTTGAAAGCATTTATTTTTATCATTTTTTATACTGGCTTTTAATCATGTTCGAAAGAGATTTAAAAAAAACAACTGTAGATTTACTCAATTTCTGTTTTTAAAAATAAAGCCCCTATTTTCTTGCTTTTTCTCAGAATTTAGTTTGGGATTATTCTTCCACAGTACACAGTAATTTCTTGCAGCCATTTCAAAGGCAAGCCACATTTGGCACTATAAACATGGTGCCATGTGCCAAACATCAATTTCATAATTATTTTTATACTTTTTAATCTGAATTTTTAGTTCATTATTATGGTAGAAAGACTTCTCCCCTTAAATAAATAATTGGGCTATCAGGTCTAGGTTGCAACAATGCAAATAACTAATTGATAGCAACCAAAAGATGCAGAAATCTCTACCTCTCTGCTTCCATCCTAGTGATTCTGCAGATGTAAGAGCCCTAACAGGCATTTAGGAATTTGGTAGCCCTTGTTTAGTGTATACCTCATATGGTGTCTGAAGTTACAACAGTATTTAAAAAAATTAACTTTATGACCAGTCCACTCATTAACTTCCTTTGCAGATTTATAAAGCAAAGGAAAGCTGAAGTAAGATTTAAGCAGAGTTATTGTTTCACTTAGCAACTGCCTTGCTTAATGTCCAAGTTGTGAGTCCCAATTGATCACTAACTCGGGTGTCAAACTGGTGGCCGGCAGGCTGGATGTGTCATATGCAAACTACGCCCACCCCAGATCTGCAAATGGGAAAAATGTCGCAAAAAATCATGACAGTAACGTGACACAGCAAGTTTGATACCCGTGCTCTAACTCATATGTACTGTAGGTTACATGAGTTATCTGAGTTAGAGTATCCAGAAAATCTCATTCTATTCCTGCAGCACTGCATCTTATTTGTAGGCTTTTAATTGACAAGTGTCAAACATCCAATCCTGTTCATTTCCTAAGACAAAATTGCAGGAGATTCTCTGTAGAGCACATCTATCACTTTTAACTATATCTTTAGTTAATTTCTCCATAGTAACACAAGTTTGGGGACCCAGTGATTAAAGTGTCTGATGAGAAACAGGAGACTGTCCTAGTTGTATCTTAGGCATGAAGCTAGCTAGAAAACCTTGGGTCAGTCATTCTCTTTCAGTCCTAGGAAACGGCCAATGGCAAATCACTTCTAAAATCTTGCGAACAAAAAATGTAGGAACTATTCCAGGCATTCACCAGAGCCAGATGTCAACACTGACTTGAACACCCACACACATGAAAAAGTTTTAGACAAATTATTAACTACATAGATGGGCTTTGCACATTAAGCTAAAATATGGCTGACCAGTCTGCCATTCAGTTGTTTAATAGTCATAGTATAACTTAGAGATGTACATTCCTGATACATGTACCGTTTCCTTTTATGTACACTGACAGCATATGCACCAAAGACAAATTCTTTGTGTGTCCAATCATACTTGGCCAATAAATAATTCTTTCTTTCTTTCTTTCT
>JAEANM010013830.1:0-14240 GCA_017656035.1 Myanophis thanlyinensis | reverse complement strand
CACCAATCAATTTCAATTCCTTGTTCCTTTAATTCTTCTTTAGATTTTAAGTTCCCCTGAATGTCTAATAACTCTGTATATCTTACCATTTTCCTTATTTCTAATGTGTTTGGGTAAATTACTGCTTCCATAGGTGAAAACCATCTAGGTAAATTGATATGTTTTTCTTTAATTTTTTCCCATATTCCAATTAAAGCCTCCCTAATTTGATGTCGAAAAAAATATAAATGAATTTTATTCCGTTTATCCCATAAAAAAGCATGCCAACCTGCCTCCAAATCAATATGGGTTTCTCTTTGACTATAGCTCTCAACACCTTTGGTTTTAGTTTATTTGTAAAAATGTATTGGGTACCCATACAATTACACACTTGGTTGGAATGATCAATGAAATAGTACAGTTTTACACAAATAGTCCACATCAATGTTTTTCAAACCTGTCAACTTTATGATGTCTTTGCTTCTTTTTTTCTCTTTTACGGTTTCACCTCATCTCCTACATAAAGCTTATAGTTCTTATCTTTCACTTCAGTCTCAGGTGCTTGCCTTCTTGGATCTTCTGTCACCATTTGCATTCTAACGTTTTCTACTCCAATAAAGAAAGATGGCTTTGTGAAATATCATATTCATTTTACATGCTAATATTTTTGTATTTGTTTAGAAATTTCTTCTAGCATTCAGAAAAGTCTCATAGTTCAATAGCTTGCCTTATCTTCAAGGTCATTTTACCAGGAAGGAGATGGAGGACCAAAGGGACACATGTGGGTAAACATAACTGTGTTATGTTTACATACGTATAACTAACCCTATTAAGTGACTAGTCCAACTCAAAGCCAATTTGAGAGATTTATATATATTAACAGTGAAATGATATACCTTGAACTGTAATGTACATAGGGAGACACATATTTGATCATGAAACTTGACAATAACAAACGATAGGCGCCTTCCGTGTGTGTAAGCATTAGAAGTTATTAACTTAAAATGTCTTCGAGAAAGTTGCTGGCTCTCACTGTCTAATGAATGTTTTTCAGTTGTTATAAACAAAATAAGAATTGTATTTTTTTTAGAAGTGTAGAGTTTATTACTAATTATAGGCCATACCAGAGAAAAGGTGAAAGTATATGTATATTTATATTTATAATAACAATGTACTGTATATTATTATTTCACAAAAAACATTTTCTCTTCTCAAATTCACTGTTATCTTTTTCCTGCTTTCTGAATAGTTTTAATGTCACCACTAATAAATTATATAAACCTGTTCTCATTTAAAAATGTATTCTAAAGTTTGATAAAGTATCACAGCCACACCTTGGTCATTTCTAATATTTAAGATAATGACAAGGGAGCATCAAAACAGTGATTGCATCTCAGCAAACACTTACTTTTCCCCCCTCCAAAACAACCCATTTGATCTGGAGTATGATAAAATAATGCATTCAAATACAATTAAGTATTGAGTGTGTTCACTGAGGAATCATGAGCTGGAAAACAGCATGCATGCTAGTTCATAGTGTTACATTTCTTTTGTGATGTTGACAGCATGCAAGCTGAGTATATCTTTCCCTTTCAGGTAATAATGGCAGGCATATTGGGGAAGCAGAATAGTTATTCTGTTTCAACAAGACATTCTCAGATATTTAGTAGTGTTGGCTTCAGGGAGTTCAGTTTTAGAATAAAATTATGAAGATGATATGAAGCTGTATGTGAAAATGTAGTATACATTTGGTCCTTATATCTGTTCGTCAAACAGTTTATTCACAAGTTATCAGTCAATTAAGCAATATCTTAAGAGATATTGGAAATACTGTATATCAGCCTTAGCTTCATGAGTTTTCAGGCTAACCAATTGCATCTAAAAGGTTGCTTACTCTTTATACATAATACCAATTCCTGCTTCTAAAATGTCACCATCTCTAATTCTGCTAATATCCGTTTCCTAATTTCTCATCTATTATCTGCACTATCTGGTGAATGATTAAATCAAAGTTTTGTGTTTTTATGTAATGCCGAAATCTCTATTAAGTAATGTTATATTTATTCATTTATTTATTTGCAACAGTGGAAAAGGGAATTGCAAATCAAACTTCAGCTAGAAGAGAAACTCCAAGAATTAGAGCTTCAAGCAAAGCAAAGACTGGAAGAAGAACACTTCAGGCAGATAATGATATGGCGCTTAGAAAACCTGCACAAGACAACCAAGCCGTATGAACTGCCCTTTAAACATGGAGACACAAAATCAACAGAAGCAAGCAGCAGCATTCAGCTGTCAAATGTACAACTGTCAGAAACATAGAAACCAGCTGTGTAAGAAGATAACTACACCTTAAAGGCAAATATATGTATTACAGCTTCTTCCCCTCCCCCCACACTTTTTTTTTAGTTAAAGCTCTGCAATATTGAGTAATGAAGTATGGATAAGAAAGTGCTAAAGCCATAATTGCTGCTGTATTCTCCATAATTGCAGTTGCTTCTCCAACAGTTCTTCATTGTGATGTTCCATATGTGTGTTTATAAGAATAAAAAACCTATGAGGGACGTTAGACCAGCTAGAGAGTGTTTTTGCATATAAACACAGATGTGGAAAAGGTGAGGCACCGCCTCTCATCTTAGCAAGGCAGCTCAGCAAGACAGCTTCCAGGGGCTGCTTTTCAATAAAAACACTCATAGTCTTCAATTTCATAACACCGATATGTAATGATTAATTGAATTGTCTCCCATGAAATACTGTGTTTATGGGGAATTTTTTTCTGGAATAATAAATTTCTGAAACTTGTGTTTCTGGATTACATCGCTTGTTTTTGTTACTGTTTTGGCATAGTCAGATATTCTAAACAAGGTCAAGAAAACCACCTGAAAATCACTTAGTAGTATCTTTATCTAATGGTCTCTCTGTTGCCATTAAATCCTTCCTAAACTTATATTCTCCTCTCATTACTTTTTACCTACACGAAGCCTTTCCTTCCTCTCTACATAATTGTGCTACCAATTTCGTCATACTGCTTTCTTTTTATTTGTGGATGTTTTATGCATTTATTTATCCACATTTGTATGCTGTCTGTTCAAGCAACTCAAGGCATATTCTCTAATGTATAAACCTGCTGAAAGCAATACCATGTCTTCTGGTGTTCATTTTTAAAGAACTCTTTTTTTATACTTACTTTCTATGTGCACATTTGAAATGATTTTTGTTGCTCTAAAGCAGGGGTGTCAAACCCAGTTTCATTGAGGGCTGCCTCAGGGTTGTGTTTGACTTTGGCCTGGGGTAGGCGTGGCCAGTGTGAGTGTGGCTAGCTAGATGTCACTTGTGTTGGGGGCACTTGTGGTTGCCCGAGGGGTCTGTCAACGAAAATAGGTCCCAGTTTTGTTTTTAGCTGTGACGGCCTCCTGCAACCCTCTGCCAGCAAAATGGCCTCCTGCAACCCTCTTCCAGCAGAGTTTAGGAGGGCCACACGCAGCGGGTCTGCTGTTTCCAGGGTGGCCCTGCAGGCCAGATCTAAGCACTCTGTGGGCTGGATTGGCCCCGGGGCCTTGAGTTTGACACCCCTGCTCTAAAGCTTTTCACAACTTATAGGACTACATTACAAATTACTATAGCCACAGTATGCCATATTATTTCTTCTAGGTATTTTAGGCATAGTACATGCCATTGTGGGATCATATGTAGAACGAAAACCTGAAGTATTAGGACATATATCTGAAAGCACACCAAGTTTTTGCTTCATGTTTCTTCTTGAGTGTGTCTATGCAAGAGAATCCTGTCAATCTTCAGTTTGACTTTTCCAGAAACATCTAGAGTGATCTTTACAGAAGAAGAGTGAGGCAGAATAGAAAAACCTACCATACCTCTTGACAAATATGGTATTATCCTTGTTTTCCTCAACTGGGTTTGCCAGCTTTATCATGATAAATAGCTGTCAAGAGACAATCCTGAGTATAACAAGAATAATAAAAGCCATATAGTTATCCCATATACATTTCCACTGAACCTATATTGGTATTCTATCAATATGGTTTTTACTATGAAACAATGGGCAGATGTAATATTCTTCTGATTTTATCCACATGAATGATATTACAGTACACCGTATACAATATGTATTTATAAACCAAAAATTTTAGGTGTCAAAATGTACACCCAAAATTGGGTTTGGCTTGTCTATGGATAGGCTTATCCACTAATATATACAGTAATATTTTTAAAAGAATGTGTATTTCTTGCATATACTGGATTTTATGGATAAGCCCATCTGATGACCCTCAAATTTTTAACCAGGAAAAGTGCATAACTGGTGGATTAATCATGGATAAGCCAATTGTGAAAATTAAAACATAAAAACATTTTGAGGGTCAGTTTATCCGCATGTAGGCTTATCTGCATGGTGAATTCATTTACATCGTCTGATTGTCAAATTTCATGACCTAGGTATCAATTTTTATTGTTATTGACCAGCAAACAAAATAAGAAATCATAATTATTTAGAAAAAAGAAAAAAAAACTAGAAGAAATACTATGGCATACTGTGCCAACTATAGAACAGTACTTAGTTGTGGTCGAAGAAGTAAAATCAGATCGATCTATAATAAAAACAAGTCAAAATCACCAGGATCATTTCTAAGGAATGGAGATAATTGCTGGCGAGTATCTATATAGAGGGACAATACAAAATTATGTGTTATATTATTTCAATTATTCCTCCACCACATGGACACAGTCTTTGTTCAAAAGAGAGCTTTCAGTATTTCCCTTCAACAACTGTTAGGAGGGCATTGAATCTGGTCAAGGTTTGAGCCCTTCTAAATTATGGAATTCTTATATGACTTAAGCTATCTGGTTGTTGGTATGCAGACTATCTTGGGAAGATGGTTCTAGATAGAACTGGTAAAACTGCTTGCAGCTCTAACTCAATGGCCTGCTGTTCATAGTCCATCAGGATGATGGTTAGCCACAAAAAGCTACAAAGTTTCAGATTAGCATGTATTGCCTTGTACCAGGAAGGCTAAAAGCCATCATCATAATTAGAGGGGCCAAGCACACTGAAAAAAATGGATTTCTTAAGCCAGTGGTGGTGAACCTATGGCATGTGTGCCAGAGGTGGCACTCAGAGTGCTCTCTGTGGGCACACACACCATTGCCCCAGCTAAGCTCCACTACATTACTCGCCATCATTTGCAGGGAAATAGAAGTTTCTCTGCAAACAATGAAACAGAAGCTCACGAAAGAAAAAGATCTCACCTCTTGCAGAGCTACCAGTGTTCACTGCCTTCAGCCAATAGAAGAAAATGAAAATACAGGCAGAAGTTGTTATTTTAAGTAACCAGCCCCATTGCAAAACAGCACATTTGGAACACAGCAAGATACTTGGAAAAATTGATCTCAAGAACTGGATTGAACTCTTTTCAAAAGAAAAAAATATATCCATAGGGACCCACATGAGCTCCAAAAAGAAGCTGGGCTTGGATCCTAGCCAAGAAGACTTCAATGGCTGCAAATATATTCTGAGGTTCTTGGAGAAGTAGAAAGATTGTAAAGTTGATGCTGGGTTTTGTGCATTTAGGTTAACAAGCAGCATGAAATTTTTGGTTGCCCATAGTATGCAAAGCAGTCCCCAGATATTTAAAGGTCTTGACTTGTTCTATTGAATGATTATTTCGCTGCCAGATATGTGCCTTAGGGTGCTTAGCAAAAACCATGACCTTGATTTTGGAGTAATTAATTTCTAGTCAGTTTTCTTGACAGTGCTCAGCAAGTATATAAAGAGCCTGTTTCAGGCCAATCTGTGTTTGAGAAAGCACAATATCATCTGCCTACAAAAGGACAGATACGTGTCTATTTTCCAATTTTGGTGAATGAACATATCCAATTTTCTCAGATGAAGAGATGTGATAGGTATGTAGTTCAACAGAATATCAACCTCTGAGACTTTTAGCTTTTGTACATACTCATTTTTTAAATAATTCATTATTTTCTCCTCAAATTTGGTAAGTATAGGGCATGCTGGCTGGGGAATTCTGGGAGCTGAGCTCCGCAAGTCATAAAGTTGCCAAGTATTTATACATGTATATGTATATATGTATAATTCACTGCATCATATACAGGCAAGCATTGGTTGCTAAAACTCTTCCAAATGATCTGTGTCATACACTACATTTGGCCATCAAAGTTACACATTTTGTGAGTAGCATTTTAAAATAAGCCTTTTTTAAAACATCTGTTTATATGGATTTGGAAGCAGTTATAAACTACTTTTGTTTCATACAACAGCTTTCCAAAAGAATGCTTTTGGGATTAATTGAGCTAAAGGATGAAGTAGAATTTGTCCTCAAGCAACATAAGAAATTGGGGTTATATTTTGCATTTGCAGTCCAAAGTGCCAATTTTCATTGGCACACTTAGTAGACAGTTTTGATTCTCTGAACAACCTTAGTTTAAAGCTGCCAAAAAACAATTATATCACCATGCCATTAAAGCATTCACACATACATGCACACAAATGCTTTCTGAAACATTGGAAACAAGCTGAGATGCCTAACTTTTTATCTTTTTCAACATTTTAATCACTCACTGAATATTGTAAATGCAATGTGAAATACAATTTTGCATTTCAACTAAACTGTCATCCAGTTTCATTCATCCACTATTTTCCAAACAGCTTTTCTGATAACAGTGGTCATAAATTAGTATGTAATCTCTTCAGTGTTGATGTAAATGCATTGTCAGACATATTACTAGAAGAGCTACTCAGTATAAAACATAATTTCACTGAAAAAGAGGAATTTTGGATAAAATATTTCCCAGTTTGGATGACAAGGACAAAATGGTATGTCTTATTACTTTATTTTCTTTGGTTAAAAAAACCTTTGTTTTCAAAAGAAAAACAAAGGAACAGATCTCCACAGTGATCTGTATTGTCCACTTTCTCCAGCCTAGAATTCTCAGCTTATAAAGAAAGTATGAAAATCTTTTCCAATGTATTTATTCTACTCCTGCTATTTTTAAATGTTATATTTTTGATAAAAGAAAAATATTTATACTTATTTTTAATAAATTAAATATGTATCAAGTTTATGTGTTTATTTCTTTTTGTAATTATGAATGGGTTTGGGCTATTAAAAGGGGATTGGTTTAAATGAAAGTTTAGAGTGAAGTTTCAAAAAATCCAAAAGCAAGCAGGAGGCTGCAAAGTTTGGGGAACTCCTGATTTAGACCATTTGAACCAAGCTTAGTCTAAGACAGGATTATACATATTTGGGAATTGGACATGGGTTAACCACCTTAAGTACTGCTGAAATTGAAAACTCTGAATTTCCTCATACGAAACATTGAGTCTTTGCTCACTAGAAAGTAGAAAGACCCCGCTTAGCCTCTTGACATGTTATGTAAAACCAAATGTACCCTTGAGCCAAAGGAATTACTGATGCTTACCAAGTGTTAACAGACTTGACACCTTTGTGTTGGGATGCATTATTTTACCACCTGACATAACCAGATGTTTTACATGTATGAAGCATCTCCCCTATCTTAATAGGATGCTTATCCTGATTGAAAGAGAGGCATTCTTTATATATGTTCAATATCTGCTTATGTTAGGTGGTAAAATATGCATGCAAGGAATTTACATTGTTTAATATGTAGGGATTTGCTTAATAAAATTGCTATATATTAACATTATATGAAGGGACCAGTAGAGTTTATATACTTCCAACTTAACAAAACAAGTGTTATTGTGCTCTAGAAAAGTAGCTGAGGTAGCTGAGGTTCATGTAATCTTACACATGATTAGGTTTACTGGTATTTCTGATGATTATGTAAGACATTTTTGATTGCTATTAAAGCAATTAATTTCAGCTAAGTTGTGACAGACTTGTTTAATAAGAACTTCACCATTATGATTACCATTACAATTTTTCTATTAAAGAATGGGGGGGGGGGAAATATTGGAAGAAATGTTAGAGTGGAATCCATATCTTTCTGTGAAAAATCTGCTGATATATGTTACTACCTACTTATTCCTGTAATCCTACAAGTTAGGACACTCCCAGGTTCTCCTTGTTATATACAGTATTCCAGAAGCAGACGCAACAATAAATTAGCATGGACACCTCAAAAGCTAGGGCCAAATGTTGAAATCCTTAGAGATCTTCTGAAGAACTTTCTTTTGTTCTCCATAATATGCATGTATCAGACTCTGTATGTAACAGACTCTGTCACATTGATAAGACCGTTCTCTATTGAGCATATTTTTAAAATAATTGATCAAGAAACAGCTAAATGGCTAGTTGCTATTTAAAATAGCAGGAAATTGTTATGTTATGGAAAATTTATGATATTATATTTCCCATACAATAACAATATAAGCAGGACCTTGCTGGATTGAACAACTGATCCAACTAGTCCAGCATTTGTTCTCACAGTGATCAACTAACTGCACAAGGAAGCCCAAAAGTCTCCCAGAAGATTGTCTTCAGAGGCAATCAACTATAACTAAGCTATGCTAATTTATCAATTACAATAATTATTATAGTTACAATAATTTAATAAACATTATAAAACATTTAAAAATAAATTGATTACCTAGGAGCTTTTAGCCAAATTTAGTCATTGTTCATAAACAGCCTCTTGAAGACAAGGCAGTTTCACCCTATGGGAATAGGGCTCTAAGTCAGGGGTGTCAAACTCAAGGCCCGCAGGTTGGATGCCTCATGCGCTGGCCATGCCCACCCACAGTTTAGCGAAGGGGGAAAAGTCGCAATACGTCATGTGATGACAACATGATGCCATGAGTTTGACACCCCTGCTCTAAGTAGATGGCAATAGCCTCCAAAGATAAAAATTCCAACAAACCAATTAATGCTGTGTATTATCTTATTCCAGGTCTTCTGTATGATTCCAAAAGCAGCCATTCAGCATCAGGCAAATCCATAAGAAAATCCACCTGGAATTTGATTCAGATAGGTTTGGTCAGGGAAATGTTCTTTTTCTATCCATTAAGCCTTTAATCTTATGCTTCGATGAATATGTCTATAAAGATTCTCAGTCATCTAGGTCATAGTTGTCCCCAAAGGCAACTGGACTTTGTTTTTCTGGAAAAAGTTTGGGACTTCGATGAATAAGAGACATGCCTTCAAATTCCTCTTGACTTTAGGTTAGTTAGTTTAACTTTATATCCATTTATTATGGTCTGGAATGTTGCTCATTCAGTAAGATTATGATTCAATGTGTAGTGAAAACCCCCAAAAGGGTTAAATAACCCCTATAATCAGGTTAAATGTCATGTGCAAATATAGTCATTAAATATAATGACCACATGACACTTCATTCCATCAAGACTTGTAGTATGGTGACTTTAAACACAATTCCATTTAAAAACCCTGAATGATTACCATGCATGAGATGAACATATATTTCTTGCTGTGATCTGTTCTGTTTTGGTATTACTATCATCCAGTTTCCTGGGGGAAAGCATGTGTCTTAATATTTTATGCTTATGTCTCCAATATGCTCGGCTTTACATATATGCCAATGAGAAGATGAGCATGTGGTACCCTGCCTTCAAATTGAGAATATACTCTCCCCTTTCTTTGAAATATGAAAAACAACCAAAGCCACAAAACATATTTCTCCAGTTATTCATTTATGAACCCACTGCCATCTGTTCAAAACAGACGGAAATACATACATTAAACTTTGAATATTTATCAGAATTCTGTGCTGGCTATGATATGCTTAATAATCAGGTATTACAAAAAAGGAAAAGGAAGATGGAAAATATATTCATACTGCATATGCAGAAAGGAGTGCCTAATGGATTCAGCTCACCTCTCATATATCTAAACTATAGGTTGGTTGCCTGAACATTACAAACATTTGGAAGACTTGTTATATTACAATATTACTGTTTTTACTGTACTGCATTATTGTTGTTCTCATCGTTCCATCACCCACCCCACTATGACATTAACTAGTTGCTTGTATCCTTACGATTTATATTGGTTGTTGTCTCCTAGTATTTGACTGCTTATTTGCAACCCATGATTATCATTGAGTGTTGTATCTTATGATTCCTGATGAACGTACAGTTTTCCTTTGTTGTACACTGAGAGCACCAAAGACAAATTCCTTGCGTGTCCAATCACATTTGGCCAATAAAGAATTCTATTCTATTCTATTCTATTCTATTCTATTCATAAATCCAACTCTTAATCAATATACATGCATTCTTGTATTTATTTATAAAGAGCAAAGTGAATTTAGAAAAGTCAGATTTTCTAATATAAATTCAAATATTTACATAGTTTGGCACAATACATTACATTAATGACTGATCAGCATCTATTTTTTCATAGTAATGCAGAATAAGTTTTAGATAATTTGGCTTCTATTTTGTTCACAGGCTTAGCACTAATTCCCATGTTACTTGCTGCTATATAACTCCTTACTATACTGTACAGCAGCAAATTCTTATTTTACCTTTTAAAAAGGAATATTAGCTAACAAATATTATTGTAACTGTTACTAATATAATTATTGATTTCAACTGAATAAAAGATCTTCCTGGATCCTTACAAAACTAAGCTACACCTCTGAAGCTTTGATTTTGAAATAAGAATATGTGAGCCAATGTTGTTTGATAAGCATTTAATAAAGTAAGCTGTACTGATGGTTTCCATATTTTTATTTCCATATTTTTATTTAATACTTTTTATTTAAATATTTTATTTACATTGTCACCAAAATGTTTCACAAACCACTGCTACCACCATGAAAATAGAAAAGGAACAACAGAACAACCTAAAAATATTTTAATGTTTTTAAAGTAATTTATATCTAGTGGGAGTTACTAAGTTTTAGCTACTATATATAGCCAATATTGCATATTATATTCATTACAATTCATTCCCTTGCAGTTTATGAGGCAAATTATATTGTGAATAATAGTGTAAATATTAATATATTTGGTGAGGAGACTATTGACCTCTGAAAAAAAGATTCTTAGTAGATTCCTGTGATCATCAAATCTTCCTACCTCAAACACAGAGGTGAAATGCAGGTAGATTGCACACATTGCCCAAATCAGTAGCAACAATTTGAATTTGGCCCCGCCCACCTGCTCCTGCCCTTCAATTTCCTTATATGAGCTTGGGTTTTTTGTTTCTTACCTTAATCAGCTGTTTGGCACATCTACGGAGCCTTCCTAATGATCCTGGCTGCCTCTGGTGCCTGTAAATGAGGTTTAAAGAGCCACACTGTAGTACATTTGGCATGCATGTGCACGCACCGAACCAGTAGCAAATCTGGTAGGATTCCACCCCTGCTCAAACATCAATAGCTTCATAAACTACCACTAAACATTTTTAAGCCTTGCATAATTTGATACTGAGCATTCAAAATATGGTTGAGTTATATTATCACTGTTGAGTATTAGACAAACAAATTTTTATCTTAAGTCATTGAATTTCCTTAAGATAATTAGCACAAAATAATTTAATCAAAGAAAGCATTCAGACTGACCATAATTTCCAACAGAAATCTTACCACTTATTTTTAGAGTATTCTTCCATAAAATTAAGAATTCATGAGACTAAGCATCAAGCTTCAATCTAAATTCCAATAAAGCTCAAATATGTCTAACTGCACATAAACCAAGAAATGAAAGATATTTTTTTTTGGCTATATGATTACCTGATTAATTGTCAGGATCTTAAGAGATACAAAATTTTCCAATAAAGCCTACAGTGCTTAATATTCATTTAAATGTTCAGTCTACAAAAATATAGATAATAAAATAAAAAGCCAGTGATATTTTTTAAGGTCTGGAAAATTAAAATCTCTGTCAAAATCTAATCTCAGTTTGGCCATCTTAAATTTCCTGAGCAGATTATCAATCTGAATAAAATCTGTGTTTGGAATTAATATTGAAATCCTACTTAAAATACAAATTCTATGGAAAATAATATTCCTGTTAATCACTTACCCAACCAATTCAATAGTTTTAATCCATCAATGTAATGTCTATTACAATCTTACCTATATTATTCAACTGATATTTCCACATATTTTGATATATGTACCGTAAATATAAATAATCAAATATTTATTATATTCTGTGCATATTACGAAGCCCAACAATTTTATTTGCTCTGTTGATATATTAAACTGTAAAGGAAGTAGTTTTTTCCTAATTAATCTTACAACCTGAATATTTATCAAATTGTTGAACTCTCATATCAAGTTAGGCTATTAAATAGAATAATTATCCAATATTGCCAAAATATCATTAGCATGTAAAATAATTTATACTCAGAATCTGTCAGTGTAAAACCAGTAATGTCCTGAAACTGCCTAACAGTAATTGCTAATAATTCAAAAATTAAATAAAAATGCAATAGAAAGTGAGCCTCTTTGAAAGGTGCTTGGTTGTAATGTATGATCCAGAAAACATGATTTACTGTTCATTGCAAATAATAAATCACAATTCATTTAATGAAACAGGGAGAATCTATATATACAATGTCTTGCTTTAAAAAAATATTCTGAATGTACCCCAAAGCCTTATCAAATATTTAATACAGCAGAATCCAACCTATTTTGAGCTATATAAAACATATCTATTAATTATATGATTTGATGCTTGTCTATTTTTAATAAATCCAATCTGGGGTGGATAATATATAGTAACACTCTTGGCAATTGCTTAGCCAACAAGCAGATGATCTATTAATAGCTATAGTGATCGATAAAAAGGGTTTATATATTGTTTAAGCTATTTGGTAAACTTAATTAATTCTTTGCAGATCTCTAATAATTTTGGAACCAGGAAATTTATAACACATTTATATCATTCAATAGGGAAGCTATTTTGTTTGGGGCCTTTCTAGTTTTTTATCAATTGAGTTGTATCTAATATCGCTTATAAAGTGCTTCCCAATCCTATGATAATAGCTAAATATTAATCTCACTCAAAAATTACCTATTTGCTATTTATCTATTGTAATCAAATTTCTTTTCTACATTATTATATTCATCTTCTGAAATTCTTAGTCAATCACTTATTAACATTTTCAGTATTATGTCTTCTTGTTTCAGTTGTTTCAATTTTCTTCTTTTTCACCAGACAAATGCATAATAACTGCACTGTGGGGTTCTTCGCCTATGCCAGTAAATATTCCTTATTCAAATTTTCATTTATTGGCACTTAAGATTTCTCTTTTACACAGAGGCATAAGTAATGATTCATCCATGTATACAAGTTATTTATTTAATCAATTTATAGAGCAGCCAATTTCAACTTTAAATTACATTGTTCATACAAGCTAGCATCACTTCTAATTTTAATAAAAAATAAATTCTTAGGAGGAATTGTTTTTGTCCAATTGAAAATCCATTATAAAATCCAATATAATCCATATATTAAAATGATCTCTGGTGACAAACAATTGAAAGGTATTGTAAATAATTTTGAGAAACATCCATAAAATTCTTTTGGAAATTTTTTTGTGAGGTTATAAAAATTACTGTAACAATAAGATGATTATATTTTTTCAAAGAGTAATAAAAGATGATTCATTATCCAAATATTTTTGAACTATAACTATACTTATGAATTTATTAAATAAAACCATAACTCCAGCTGCCTTAGTATTAGACAAGCTGTAGTAGACCTAGACTGTCCATATATATAGTGTGAAACAAATGTTTATACTTTATACGATTACATGCCTTTAACATTCAAATTGAATAACCTAATAATAAACTATAATAAAAAGTAAAATAAACATAAGAAATATAATTTTCTTCTTTTTTACTTCCTCCCTCTTCCAACACCTCAAAGCTGCAGGACACAAAATCAATTTTGAAGGAACCAAATCAATATCCAACACTGAACACTCCAACAAAAGAATAATCAGGGAAGCCATCAAAATAAAGAAACACCCCCATAATATGAACAAATGGGATACCTCCCACCTACCAGACATTTGGAAACTAGCACTCACCAACAAACGAGTCCCCAGCCACAAAAACCAACACTGGACTCAAAACAACACAGAACACAACTGCCAATTCCCCTCTCCAGACCCAGGCTCAAGCCCATCCTATAAATGAAGGACAACCACCATCCAGAAACCAGACCATGGCTGCTTCACCAGCTGTTGCACCCCTCCAACCCCAAAGCCAAACAAGCTGACACACGGCAAGAACACAGACCCAGACCTCAAACTCAAAGCCAGACCAAAACC
>JAEANM010013829.1:0-14240 GCA_017656035.1 Myanophis thanlyinensis | reverse complement strand
CGCACCGGTCGGCTGGAGGCTGATGGAGGCAACAGGCGGTCCCGTAAGTACCCGGGTCCCGAGCCATGGAGCGCTTTGAAGATGAGAACCAGCACCTTGAATTGCATAGGATAAATTAGGTGGGTACACAGGGGAGACAAATGGAGCAAGACCTTCAGCTCGGCTCTCTATTAAATGGGATTCTACTTTTTTTTTTCTTTTTTTCCGGGGTGGGGGGGGGAGAAACAAAGCACCAGACATGGGATTCAACTTTTGGCACAGAACTTTGGGCCAAATGTGTGCGATTCTCCATCTTTGCCAACAGGGATGTCTGCACGGATGGAGGTAATCGAGACATCAAGATGGCCACAATCAGCTGATCCAAGCCTTCTTTCTTTTACCACGTCACATTACAACTGAGGCAACGTTAGCTCCCGATAGATAGGAAAGCCAACTGGCTGTCCCTTCTGAAAGACTCCTTGGAAGTTCTCAAGAACATTTTGAGAGCTGTGGCTACAAGATGGTAGAAGGCGGATTTGATACTGTACCTTTATTACTACTCCATGGTGTTACCTAGTTTTTACAGTTCTGACAAGGCGTGGAAAGGCATCATTTGCCTTTGGTTTAATGCTAATAATTCTGCAAGGCAGCAGGGCTGAGAAATCGAAGCTGGAGCCACGTTGCCCCAAATCCCTTCAGGGAACTCCAATATTTGAGCGAGGATTTCCGCCCTGGATTTCTCTGATCCCATTCCCACAAGGGAACCCCTCTTTGTATCGCAGTTGGGAGGCCCAGCTGCACATCTTCTTCCGTCCCAGAAGAAAATATGCATCTGGGGCAGCTTTGACAATTCTCAGCTTTTCCTGTGGAAAAACCGGCAATTTACTCTGCTCATAACATGTAGCTCATTTGTGGCTTTTCCAGGTCTGCTGAAACCATTCACGGTGGATCTGCAAGAGAAGATTGCATGAGAAATTGGACGGGGTCAACTTCTCACTCGCCTTCCTGGCCCAGATTGGGCAGAAACCCCATTTTTATCCTCCAAGGTATGTCCCACCGCTTGTTCTGAGGAGGAGGCGTAGCTATTTAACGGCTGCTTTGCACTCCGGAATGAAAAGCCCAGAACTTTCCCAAAAAAGGATCTACATGCCAGTATCTATCGGTACCTTCAGCCTCTTGTTCCTTGTAGGAACCAAGCAATGAGTAAACATTGACTTAACAATAAGAGTTGCTGGGAGAGAAAAATATCTAATTTTGTCTCTTCGGAATATTAGCGGCGACTTTGGAACAAGTGGGCAGCTGGTGAACATCTAGGCGTTAAGTGACTTCATCTGTCATTTCTGCATGATAGCAACCAACGATTCACAAACATCAGCAGAACAATGTTACTTCAGTCATCAGCTCAGGCTTCAACCCATCCATAGTTTTCCCCATCTTCTTTTCATCAGTTTGTTTATTTATTTATTTATTTTAATTTATATATATACCGCCCCCTCTCCCTAAGGACTCTGGGCGGTTTACAGCCAATAAAAGACAAAGTAGAAACACAAAATACAATTAAAATCAATTAAAATAATTAAATAATGGCTAATTAGTTCTCAATGTTGATCCCTTCCTTCTCTCCTTCGTCCCTCAAGTGAGTCAGGATCTACTTACATACAAGGAAAGAGAAACATTTTCATCCTTCCTCGCTCTCGGGGGCTCAGTCTCGACGTCAGTGAGATGTTGGCTGACATGTCTTCTTCTGTGGTCCTCTTCTGTGACAGTCTGAAGGTATTCTTTCTCTTCCCACATCTTAGGCATGGAGAGGGCAGCAGTCCAGCAATGTCCAGCATATCCAATGCCCATAAAAATGGGCAAAGCTTTGTTGCACTGGGCAGGCCACTAAATTGATTTTGGCCACGCTCAATGGACACCCCGTTCCAGTCTTTGCTGTGGCAAGACGAGACCAAGAAGCAGAAGGTCCAGGAAGAGCATCCTCAATGAAGTTGTTTCCAAAGATTAGCCAAACAGGTAACAATTTTGAATTTCTCATCCATTTGCAGATGGCCTAGGAAGCACCTGTTACACACCATCAGAAGTGTTGCCCAGAAAAAGCAAAGCAACCTCATTGCTTATAGCAAGAATAGGAAATGGCTACAACAGAATGCGGCTGCACATATGTCAGCTTCAGGATTGACAGTTGTGTTTGCTGACAGCAACCTTGGCTCACAACTGAGGGTCCAGCTTTGCTTTATAGCTGTTCAAAATGCAGCCATGAAGAGAGTGGGGGGGGGGGGGAATCAGGAAGCCCAGCAGTGATTGTCACCTATTTGCAAGACACCGTCTAGGACCATGATGGCGAATCTACGGCACGGGTGCCACAGGTGGCATGCAGAGCTGTCTTGCTGGGCACACAAGCTGTCGGCCAACTTACCTCCAGCTGAGCATGTACCTGCGATTGAGCATGCACGCATGTGATTGCAGAGACCCAGGTGGTCTTCGGGCCTCCGCTGTTGCATGCGCGCGATTGCAGCAGGAAATCCAGCTAGTCTTCAGAGCTCTCCTGTGCATGCACACCCCATGGCTCATGTGTGCACGATTGCCTGTGCACTGTGCACATGCATTGCATGTGCAAAAGCTGCATGCATGCACAGATGGTGCAGTTGCATGTCCAGCACACGTGAAGGAGCCGCACGCAAGTGCGGATGGCACACACAAAGCATGTAATTTTTGGCACTCAGTTAAGTAAAAGATTCGCCACCAGTGGTCTAGGATAAACAGACACACAAGGCAAACATGCCATGATTTGTAGCATGCCGCTCAATGTTCTTGATCCAGCGCCAAATCAGATTTCTTGAGGACCGTTTTACAATCGCTTGTTCCCACAAGTTTGAAAGGGTTATTTTAAAAAGAAAAAAGAAACGGTCAATTCCACTGGGACTAGAACATGTTCTACCCTCCATTATAAATAGACATAGATATGGAATGAGGAAGAGAAAGAGGACAGTTTATCCGGGAGAGAGAAAAAATGAAGTATTTGAACTCGCATCCCCTCCCAAATGTAAATTTTTCCAAAAAGGGGCCTTCGGCTGGATGAGAAAAAAAAGGAGGCATGTTTACAGAATGGCTGCAGGAAAATGACCTTAAGCTACCAGGGACAAAGACAGTTTCCTCCTCCAGATTTCCCTTGCTCTGGACGGGTCACTCATGGGAAAATTATGTAGATCCTGGATTGCTGATGCTGTGGAGGGAGAATTAAGTGCATGTCTGAACTGAATGGTGTTCAGAGGAGGGAGGCCGCAGTGGTACAAAATTTGGGACTGAAATATTTTGCTGCTCAAAGTAAAGAACAAAATAGTTCCCTCTCTGCAAGGACAGAGAAATACACACAAGCACACTGGGAGCCAAGTAGTTGCCGAAATAAAGTCATGTGACCCCCCAGTAGTGTGCATGAGGCTGTCAGAGCTCTGGCGGCCTCATGCACACTACTGGGGGTCACATGACTTTATTTCTGGAACTCTGGAACCAGGCCGTAAGTGGCTTTTGGAGTCTGTTGTAACATTGAATGATCGCTAAGTCAACGGTCATAAGTCAAGGGCTATTTGTACCTTTAGGGAATGGAAGAATGAAGGCATGGACCCACCAATTGTAGTTTATGCAGTGAATGTGGTTCAACAAGTGACTACACAGTGGCGTGGCAAATGTGTTTGGGAAATGCTGGGTTTCTTGGTTGAACGGCCACGATTTAGAGAACTGATTGATATTTCAGAGGCCAAGTGGCCTTAAGGAAATCCTAGACCCATGATAGTGAACCTAGGGCACAGGTGCCACAGGTGGCATGCAGAGCCATCTTGCTGGGCACACAAGCTGTCGGCCAACTTACCTCCAGCTGAGCATGCACATGTGATTGTGCATGCGTGCATGCACAATTGCAGAGACCCAGCTGGTCTTCAAGCAGCCACTGTGCATGCGCGCGATTGTAGCAGGAAATCCATTTGGTCTTTGGAGCTCTCCTGCGCATCCACACGTGATTGCTCATGTGTGTATGAGTGCCTGCATGCAGCACGCATGCAATGCGCGTGCAAAAGCTGCATACATGTGCAGATGGTGCAGTTGCACACGCAGTGCACATGGAGGAGCTGCACACAAGTGCAGATGGCACGCGCAAAGCACGTACTTTTCGGCACTCCGTAAATAAAAGGTTCACCACCACTGCCCTAAACCATTCCAGACAAATGTCCAATCTCTTCTTAAAAACCTCCAGTGTTGGAGCCCCCACAACTTCTGGAGGCAAGCAGTTCCACTGGTTAATTGTTCTGGGAAATTTCACCTTAGTTCTAGGTTGCTTCTCTCCTTGCTTAGTTTCCAACCGTGACCCAAGACAGCCTTTATCACTTGCCAAGGGTGAGGGCGTGTTTTCTCTGGCAGAATGCAAGCAATTCTCTTGAAGATAAGATGGATCTGTTTTGTTGTGGTCTTGTAATCCTCCTCAGGAAATTTCCACAGAGTAGTTCAGGGGGTCATTAGCCAACCACATGGCTCTTTTATGGAATATCAGCCAGGGCACCGAGGCAAGTTTCAAAAGGATATGCTGTTCTACCACGACTGCAAATTAGGATTATCTTGGATGTCTGTGTTGATTACCTCAACAGATGGCTATGTCTCAAAAGTTCTTCTGATGTCCGGTTCAGATCGCTTCGTTTTAAGATGATTTCATTTAAGATACGTGCATAAGCTTTGGCTTGTTGTTTCATTTTGATGGCTGAAGAGGGGGTTTTCTCATAGAAAATAAAGATGCTTAGAAAACAGCGAAGAGGGGATTAAAAACAGGAAAACTCCCCTTCGTTTTTCCACAAGTTTGATGTCATCAGATTAAGGAAGGAAGGAAGGAAGGAAGGAAGTGGGAAAGAATACAACCCAGTTCAGTAAAATGGTTAACGCTTCAAGTTTTCTCAATTCGGGCCGGTGGTTTTAAGACCTTGCTGAAGGATAAATTCTATTATAACTGAAGAGACCGAGATATTGCAACTCTTCTAGTATCACAAATGTTTCCACAGGTTGAGTGCGTGTTCTTAGTAAGTTCACCAGCATTCTTCTACCCCACTTATCTTCAAATCCCACTCAGCTTTGTCTGGTGGAGAATTCCAGTGACTTTGTTCTTGCCATCTTGGCCAAATTTTGCAGAGACTTGCAGTGGCCACCAGAAACCCTCATAATGGGACCGGCATTACGGGACCGCCTGTTGCCACCATCAGCCTCCAACTGACCGGTGCGTTCCCAGAGGGTGGGCCTCCTCGGGGTTCCATTATTATTATTATTAATTAAATTTATATTTATTAAAATATATTTATATATATTGTCGGGACGATGCCGTCTGACAGCCCCGAGGGTACGAGCCTTCTCTGTGGCTGCACCCTCCCTCTGGAACGAACTGCCCCCAGAGATTCGTACCATTGTGGACCTGCGGACCTTCCGGTGCGCACTAAAAACCCACCTATTTCAGCAAGCCGGTCTGGCCCAGCACTTAATGGGGGTTTTAAATTTGTTTTAAATTAGTTTTAAAATATAATTTAATGTCTAATTTTTAACTGTTTATATTGGGTTTTTAATTCATTGGCCTTTCTATTTGTATTTTTAACCTGGTTTTTAAATTGTATATTTCTGTTTTTTATTAGCTGTGCACCGCCTCGAGTCCTTCGGGAGAGAGGCGGTATATAAATGTAATTAAATAAATAAATAAATAATCTGATCTGGCTGGATTTCAACTGTGCTTGGAAAGGGATTTTCCCCTTCTAGAAGCAATGATTGGAATTTAACTCTGAGCAGCACCCAAGATACAGGAAAAGGACGCTCCCTTTCAGTTAACCAGGGTGGATTTGATTTAAATCAAGTCCATTTAAATCATGATTGAAATCACTAGACTCGATTTAAATCAACTCGATTTAAACCATCATTTTTAAAGAGCAAACTGGCATCTCTGTCCCGCTGTTGACTCACTAACACTCCCAATACTGCAGAATATACAGCCTCATGCTACATAACTAAGCTCCATTTCGTGTTGAATAAACTAAATTATGAATGTATGTCTTCAATAGAAAACTATCTTTAGATAGATTTTTACTCCAAAAGCATTTTATTAAAATAAATTTGATAAAAATAAAAAAAGATTGAAATTTTAAAAAATCCAATTTAAATTTAAAAAATCTGATTTTTAATTTTTTTAAATCCACCCTGCAGTTAGGAGATTAAGGATTAAATCCAGGAATGGGGAGGACCAACCTCAAAACTTTATTCAGATGTTGGAACCTTTTGCAAAAAGGGATACTGACATTACAACCCCCAATAACTACAGAAAATGAATTTCCTTCAGTACGATCAAATGACCAAATCATTGAACCAAAGCTGCTTTGACGTACTTTAGATTTGCCTTCCTTAGCTGTGTTTGATAAGCAATTATTCATGGCATCTTATAGGAATCCAGGAGTTGGGATTTGCTCAACAAATCATAGCTTACAAGAATGCCACAAACTCCCAAGTGATTTGCCCAAGGCCGATATTTCAACCTAGCTGAGATTCCCACGCATTTTCCAAGCCGTGTTCTTTCTGCAACCCATTGGCCCGGAAAGCATAAAGAACTTCCCATATGTTTAGAAATTAAAAGAGACCCAGAGAGTGTTGTCTCTTGGGAAAAAAAGATTAAGAAAGAAAAGGAGTAGCAGGATATATTTTCTAAAGAGAAAAAAGCTCTTTCTTTTAATTGGTCAAGTCGTTTACATAATGCGAAGTTCACCCAAGCAACCAAAGGGTCCCTCCAGAGAGGCAGTCGGATTGTGAGAACACAACGATGCTCAGGGAGGGGATCAGGATGGGTTACCAGATTGGACAAGGCACAGATCAGGAGCGAGTGGCAACCTCTTTACAAGCAGTGCAGGCACTCCCGCTCTTAAAAACTACGCTTAACTTTTTCTCTCTCCAACTTTCCCTCCACAGGTCAGCACAGTGGAATTACCCGCACATGATAAAAACATTCACAGGCCGAATAAAACCAGAAGGACGTTCTTCAGACAGGTGAATGGAACAGGCAAGGAAGAATATATTTTATTCTAACTTTCTTTAAATCCTCAAAGTACAGATCAGGACACGCAAAACCTTAAAAAAATATCTTCAAAGGTAACAAACGAAACAAAACCGAGAACGCTCTTCCTGGTCTCCAGGTAAAAAGGACCGGATTAAACAAGGTACACCTCCCAACCTGAACCCAGGTAAATTCAGGATGGTTTAGCTCCCAGGCCTAGTAACTTTTGAGAAAATGAGCCTAAATCTTTGGGCTGTCCCCAGGAGGAGCACTAGAGAAGCCTTTAAAGCAGAGGTCTCCAAACATGGCAATTTTAAAGATTTGTGGACTTCAACTCCCAGACCGGCATGGCTGGGTAGGGAATTCTGGGAGTTGAAGTCCACAGGTTTTAAAGTTGCCAAATTTGGAGAGTCCTGATTTAAACCATCACCTCAACTTGGCTCCTGGATGGTGAAGGTCTTTTTATAGCCTCTGTCTTTAATTTATAGGAAGCGTTTACAAAAAGCATGAGTGTTATTAAAAAAGAGAGAGAGAGAGAGCAGGTCCCAGATCCTTGCATCTGGAAACTGTACAGCCTATTTTATTTATGATGTTAACCCCGGTTGTGTCTCTAGATCCAGCCTGCTGCTATTCACACTGGATTTTTTTCCTTCTCTGATCTGAGAAGATCCTCCTTTCCACACGCACATACAAGCACAGGCCTTCAGCACTGTCAGCATTAAGGCACTCAGTTTAGCAATTGGTCATTCCCATCGTTTTACCCCTCCAACTCCTGAGAATCCTGCAGCTTAAATAAAAGGAACTCAGTTAATTCTCTGCTATAGTTGAACACAGCTTTGCCAATTTAATTCTTAAGGTTTAAAATCAGATTAGGAAAACAAAACACCAGAAGTAAAACAAAATTAAAAACCAGCATAGATGATGCCCGGGGTTTTTCATCTTTCCCTGGCTGCGGATGCCGATGAAAAATAAAAACCAGTTGCATCCATGAATAAAAATAGCTCCTCCTTTTGTTCTGGGAGGAAGAGAACAAGGTGAAAAATGTTGCCAAGACTGGCCAAAGGACAGCAGAGGCCTAGGCTGTGACCCTTATTCACCTGTAGCCAAAAAGATGTGGATCGCAGCAAATTCTACTTTATACAATGTTCTTCTTGCAAACGGATGGGTAAATCTTCTCAACAGATTTCTCCCTTGAATTTGGATGGCACACACGACAGCCCTTAAAAACCTGCTGTTGAAAATGTTTACACCTGATCTTCGGCATCCCAATATAGCAAGATAGGAACTCTGGGTTTTTTGTTTGTTTTGTTTTTTAAATGCTGGAAAAATCTGCTTTGCACAAAGGCCAAGTTTAGTGCCCTGAAAGGCTTTGGACTTGAATTGCACAATCTCCAAAAGATATGTCAAGCAACATCTCAAAAGGAGAGCTCTGATATGCATTACTCAATATGGGACACTGAGTCCTGTCCACCCCCCTCCCACCCGGCCTCTATTAGCGGCACCCGACTTTTCCACAGGGAGTTCTCGGCCTTCTCGGCAAACCTTCCTAGAAAAAAAGCGACGTTTCTTAAAATCAGCAGGGTTTGATTCCAAGAAAAACGTGCCACATTCTCAACCACCCACCCCACCCCCACTCTGCTGCAATTCGGCCCCTTTGCATAGCTGGGATCCAGCCACTTTGCGCTGCGGTTTCACCCAGGTTCCATTTAGAGGCGGAACAGCTATCAATAATTCAGCCCGTTCCAAAAAAAACACAGAACAAAGATGTTCGGGATTTCAGTCTGAAGATTTTTCTTTCCGATTCAAACATGAAAGAAAATAACTGATTCTACTAGATGGCTGCATTTATCGCCCGGCAGTTGGCACGCTCCAGCTGGCCTTTCCAAGCAGCCTTGTGGATATTTAATGACTGTCTCTGAAAACAACAATCTTTCTTCGCCAGAGCAAACCACTGTAATCCCAACTGCCTTCTTTCCTTAGAATTTACCCTTGCCCCAGAAATTCTGCTTTCCGGAATTAAATTATGACATCTAGAACTTATTTCGCCATGTTCTAAAACCAGTCCTGACTAGGAATTGTAAAAAAGACTTTTCACTGTCCCAACACATCAGTTTCACTTTTACTTTCCGCTGCTGCTTATAAGAGCCATTTGCTAGCTATAGCAGACTGTAGTTGGTACTATTGGGTTCCCAAAATTATCCTCAAGAGGAGGGAAGAAGGGAATTAAGAGTTGTGCAACAGAGCTGGAATGTACTATTTTGCATAGATAACCTGTGGAAATTGCATGCCAGTAGGTGGAATATATATCTTTCTTAGGTGTAATAAGCTAATCTATAAAGCATCTATGTGCTCTTACACATTCAGTGTCCAGCTTATTTTCTCAGGAATCTGGACAAAACATACATAGTCTTGGAAATAATATTTGGACTAATGGTATAAAACTGGACATTGAGATGGTCAATAAGAACTAGAATCTAAGACGTTAGTTGTGCCTTGTGAAACTTTACAATACATGGCTGTGATAAATGCACACGAGGTTGACATCCCCTTCAGTGGGTAGCACCAAACTCTTGCAGATCAAGGTTTGGAAGCAGAACTTAGTAAGAAGTGTGTTACATGAGTCAGGCAATGTTCTACAGAGATCAATAAAACTATCCAGAGGTGAAGTTACAATGAACTTTAGAAGGTAAAGAGAGTGGCAGGAGACATTCTGATTCCAATAATAGAAGCAGAATTATGAGTAAGATAATTCATAATACAAATATTTTTCAGAGCTGTTTATCAGCTAAGTCCCCTATAGACCTCTTTGTTCCAAACACCCAATTGATAAGAAAACCCAAAATATCAGGAATCCAGCATTTGTGCTTTTTTTTGTACTCTGGATGAAAAACAGCCATTAGACTCTTTTAGCCTCACATCAGAATATGGTGCATGATTGTGCCGCTACCTCTCACCACAGGAAGTTTCCCAACTATTAACTGCATCAGCAACAATCGGGCTGCTGTTTCCCCACCACCACCCCGCCTTATGAAAGCAACAAACCATAAAAACAGAAGTGCAAAGAAACAATTCATAGCATTTTTCAGGTTCCGCTAATTGCAACTAGTGTCCCTGGAAATTAAAAAGAAAAAAGAAGAGGGGGTTGGTTACTCAGTGTGTTACACCCAGAGCCTTTACCAGCTGTTTCAGGGGTCCAAAGGCCAGAGACCTCTTGTGCTTTGGCAAAAAAAAAAAAAGCACGTGGGAAGGAGATCAAAGCTGCTTCCTCTGGAGCTCACAGGTAGACGTTGAGGGTCTGCAAAATCATTTGTCTGCACAGCGGGCAGTTCCGCTGGTAGATGGCTTGTTGCAGCAAGATCTCAGTGCATTCTTGGCACAGGCAAAGGTGCCGGCAGGGCAGTAAGAGTACTGTCTTGGTTTGATCCTGGCAAATGACGCATTTCTTCCGTTCTTCTTGTTCTTTAAGAAGCCGCCACGGGTCGTTGTCTTCTTCCAAAGCGTTCAGTTGCTCCTTTTTTGCAGTTTTGGTCTGGGAGACACTTGGTCCTTCCCCCTGAGGCTGAAACTGCTGTGTGGCTGTTCCCAGATCATTGTCCATTCTGTTCTGCTCCCTGATGCCTCTTTGGCGAGGACGTGTGAAGGTCCCAACTGGCCCTTGTCTTCGCGGATATGGCTCTTCTTGAGCCAGCCTCTGTCCCGCAGCAGCTCCCCCTCCCCTTTCTTGGGGAGCTTCAAGCGCCAGCTGCGGTTCTTGTTCTCCACGCTGGTTAGCTGCCCAGAAGTCCCTGTTCCAACTGAGCACCTGAAGGCCCCAGTCTGCCAACCTACGCCAGGTCTGGGAGCTCAACAGCATCTCCAGGGACAAGAGCACGATGTGATAAAGGCGTTGCATGTCCCTGAGCAAGCGGTGGTAGGAAGGCATCGTGTTCAAATAGCCGGCCACTTGGTTTGCCAGGGTCCAAGTCAGCTGAGGGTTCAGGATAAAAATGCTGATGACGAGAATCGCGGAGAGCAACGCCATGCCATACAGGTTGACAAAGAAGACGTTGATCAGCAGCTTGCTCACCGAGGCCAGGAGATCAACGGCCAGCTGGCAGGGAGTCCACAGGAGAATGGCCGTAGCAATGGCACTGCTGGAGAGGCGTGCAAGAAAGGCAACCAGGAGGTCTGTGACCCTCAGAAAGGGGCCCACTATAGTGTCCCACAGGGCCAGCCCCAAACCAAAAAGGTTCTGAGTTCCAATGAGGCAGATGTTGATTATACTGTTGATGAAGTAAGCCACAAGGCTCATGGCTATGGCGCAGACTTCACACATCTGTCTCACAAGTGTCTGGCCAGAGCCAATGAGGTTCCAGAAGCCTCGGTGCATAATTTCTTTGCTTCTCAAGCCCAGGTGGGTGAAGAGGTGGCCCAGGACTTTCAAACTCTCCATGCTGGAGCAGAGTCCCCTCAACAGGTTGAGGACAGCGTGCACGGAGCCCAGGGTCAAGTAGTACAAGGCCTCCAGGATGCATAGCACAACCACCAGGATCCCATTCCAGAACTGGCTCAGACAGGCCACCGTGGCATTGGGCAAGTTGTACACCAAGGCGAGGAGCCAGATCAAGATGGAGAGGAAGCTGGAAACCAGGAAGAAGTTGAGGTCCAGCAGGATTACCAGCAGATCCAACACCATCCCCATGCCGTTGATCACCAGGAACACCAGATCCATCACGGAGCTCTCCAAGAATCGGCCACGGCCAGGAACCAGCTGAGGCCAACTGCACGGCTTCGTAAAGGCAGCAGGATGGAGAGGGTTGTGTGTGTTTTGCTCCCTAATTTTTGTACGTTATGGGAGGGGGAGGGGAATGCTTTGGCAACCAAGTCCTCCAAAAAGGCATCAAGGGGCAAACAGGGCGGCCAGTCCAAATTTGGGGGGGTTCCTTTGGGTGGACAATTCCTCTCCCCAGAGGGAAGCCAGACCCTCCAATTTTTTTCTGGAGCGGAGAGTCACCAGTCCTCGCCCCAAATCGAGGCAGGGGGGCTTGCAAAACCACTAGGCCCCATCCACAGAAACCTGGGAAAGACCCCCCCCCCTCGCAATTCAGGGGGGTGGGTGGGTGGGTTTGCTTTTTCTTCCTCCCTCTTCCTGCCCCCTTCCCGGGGGGGGGGGAGAGGGGTCTTCCTTGCTGAAATGTATTTGAATATAATCTTTTCTCGCTTTCTGCCCCCTGAGAAGCTGCCAGTCCAGCCTTTTCCTTCAGTTCAGTTTAATTCAGATCTGGGACCCCTTTCAAAATTGGGGTGGGGGGTGTCGTGGGGGGGGGGGCAACTCATGCCCTGGGTCGAAAAAAACGGGGTCCCTGCGAGGAAGGAAGGCGGGCCGCCGGGTGGAAGCAAGAGGGGCGCCCCGAAAAAACTGAGGAGGGGGTCTGGGGTGGGGGAGGGGAGGGAGGGCGCACGGGAATCCCCTCCCCCCCCGAGGGGGGCGTCCCCCCCACCCACGCCGTGGAGCGCGGAAGCCCCACTCCCTCCGCGCGGAAGGCCGCCGCCTCGTCCCCGCCTCGCCAAAACGGGGGTCCGGCTGCCTCCTTGCCCGCCGCGAGGGGCGCAAGCGACCACCGCCCCTTCAAGCGCCTCGGCCGCCACTCCGCCAAGCGCTCGCCTCCCTTCTGCTGGGCGCCGCCATCTTGATGGGGCGGGAGCCTCGGCGGCCAATCAGCGACGGCAAACCCGCGGGACGTTGAGCTTCCCTCTCGTCACTGGCCGCGGCGGGTGTTGTTTTCGCCTTTGCCGCGCCGCGATTGGTCCGTTTTGAAAGTCGCCTTCGGGCGGTTGACGTCGCTGGGAGGAGGGAGGAGGGAGGATGGGGGGCGTGGCTTCCCCTCAGGCGAGACCTGGCGAACGGCTCGAAACGAGTGGGTCACGGGATTCGAGAGAAGGGGCGTTCCTCAGTTTGTCCCCGCCTCCAAGGGGGCGGGGCTTTTGCCTCTTTGGGAGCCCTTAGAAATAACAGCTGAAATGAATGAATTTTAAATATAAATTATAATTATTAATTATAATTAATATATTTAAAATTATTAATTTTAAATTAAAAATTATAATTAATAATAATTTTAAATGTATTAATTATTATATTTATAATTATATATTAATTATATTATTAATAAAATCAGTAATTAATTTTAAATATATAATTTTATATGTGTAATTATATATATAATTAATATAACTTTAAATATATATTTTATATTGATATAAATATTTATTTCTATAAATATATATAAATTATTTATCTAATGATCTATTTTATTCTGCAGCCATTAGGTCTTCTTTAATCTGATAGTTTTTTTAAAAAAAGATAGGGTGTTTTTATTCTGTGCCTTAAGAGTTTCAAACAAATTATTAATTCGTTTAAGATTTTTGCAAAAGTTAAGGCATATATTTTAGCAAAAATTATTTCAGACTTCCGGTTGTTTTCTCATCCAGTGGAGATTTATTTATTTTTATTTTTTATTTGTCTTTCTGGGAAAGTAAAAACAGCTTTCCCTGGTGGTTGGGGAGGCGCCAGAAATGTTAAACTCGAATTCTTGCCTGGGTCCTGCAAATTTAAAGCAGCCTTTAAAAAAAAATATACATTTATCTATCATTTCCAGGTTTCCTTTCCAAATTGTCTGAATTTTTTCGCCGTTGAATATCTCACCTTTGCAAGTTTGCAAGAGGATGCCTGAACTTAATGGATGCCAGACAAAGCCCTCTCCCTTCTTAAAAAGTCATATGGCACGAAAAGGTCCATTTTAGGGTCCCCAACTGTGAAGAAAAACAGGATATTTTCCCCCAAAGAGAAGCTCTCCGAAGGTTAGACAGCATAGTCCACCTCAGCTTCAGCTTTACAGCTACGAAGGAAGCAGGAGGGAAATTCAATGGAAAAGATGCAATTAACCAGTTTTCCTGTTTGCAGAGAACATCTGTAATCTGGGCTTGTTTTTACCGACTACTGGATAAGGTGCCAAAAGTTTGACCTCGGGCTTATGCTCCTCGAGGACCAGAATGAAAATTAGGCTGATGTTCAAACATTTGGGGGCTGCCTATGAAAAGTTGCAGCCCTCTGAATGGACAAGCAGAAGAGGCTCGTCTCATTTACAACTGACGGGGCCTTTTCAATGCCGCCTCCTGTTTGCAGTTCTCTTTGTTTTCTCTTCTTATTCTTCTTCTTCTTCTTCTT